>QAXK01012665.1:0-11021 GCA_004335735.1 Chlorella sp. KRBP | reverse complement strand
AGGAAGGGGCTTTAGGGTGGTGGCTCCTGCACCAGCGTATGGCAAGCCAGGTGGTGCTGCTGCTGCTGCCGCTGCCGCTGCTGCTGCTGCCGCTGCTGCTGCTGCTGCCGCTGCTGCTGCTGCTGCTGCTGCTGCTGCTGGCTGCAGTGCTGGACACCGCTGCAGATCATGGTGAAAATGTTGGGCATGTCATGTCTGCTGTGCTCACCTTGGCGCAAGGCTGGAAATTGCCAGGGCTGCTAGCAGCAGCAAACACTGCTGCTGCTGCTGATGGCTCAGTATCAGGACGCCTGACTATCGACCAGCACAGGGTGCCAGCAGCAGCTGCCAACGACAGCAGCCCGTTCTCAGAGCTGCTGGCAGCTATGCTTGGCGCCTGGTTGGATTGTATGCAGGGCCTGCTGCTGCAGCCGCCCCACGGCCTGCTGCTTGCGGCAGCTGAGGCAACAAGAGGCCAGGTGACGTCATCCCAGACGTGCCCCTGCCCCGCTCCCGCCTGTTTCTACAAGTGCAAGGGCCGGGACGGCATGAGGGGACTCCATTGGAGCTGCATGCAGCCAGATTGCGCCAGACTGCATGCAGTGTCAGGCCTCTTCATGACGATGCTGCACATGTCCGATTATGCCACACCAGCAGCAGCAGCAGCACTTGATGCAGCAGCTGCAGCAGTGCCTGCTGACACTGTAAATAGTGGCCCCATGTGGTGCAACGCGGCACCAGCAGTGCTGCTGATGCTGGAGGCACTGATGCGCGGCGTGCTGCCGCACCATGTATAGTGTGGGGACGGCGTGTATGCGAGTGCTGCTGGCCTGACCCTACGGGAGCACATGGGAGACCTTCTTGGCCGCAGCAGCAGCGGCAGCCGCAGCAGCCGCAACATCCTGGAGATGCTGTGTGTCAGTGTACTGCAGTACAGCAGTACAGCCACGGCACGGCAGCAGCAGCAGCAGCAGCAGCAGCACCGGCGGCTGCTGCACCTGCTGCCTTTTGCTGCATCTTTGCTGAAGCTACCTGCCAGGCCTGTGCAGGCTGTTGCTGAGTTGAGGTACCTCAAAGGCTGCTTCACGATGATAACTGCAGCTCAGGAGGTCTTGCAGCTGCAGCTGCAGCAGCAGGGGGTACGAGACACCAGCTTGCTGCAGCAGCGGCTTGTGCTGGCACCTTGGCTGGCCCTCACAGGGCGCTGCTTCCTGGCAGCAGCACAACAGGTCCGCTTGGCGCAGGATACCACGCCTGTAGGCCCGAAGTTCCTCTCTGAGTGCGCCTCTGCCCTGCACATGTGTGCGGAGCAGCTGCAGCAGGCCTTGGTCTGCTGGGCGAGCGGCTTCAGCAGCAGCAGCAGCAGCAACGATAACATGAGCAGCGGCGGCGGCGGCGAGGCCTCCGCTGTGGTCGGTCCTGACGCCACAGCTATGTCTGCCGCTGGGGATGGCCTTGCTGCAATCGCTGTAGCTTCTGCAGCTGCCACTGCAGCATTCGGCCACCTTCCGGAGTACAGCAACCTGCAGGACGCCAGTGTGGGCTGGGCGCAGGTGCACCTGTTTGGAGAGCTCTATGAGCTGCTGCTGGCAGCAACAGCCCGCAGAACGCAGTTGCAGCTGCAGCAATTTGGCGGTACGGCACCACCAAGCAGCAGCAGCGGTGCTGCAAAGGCCAGTGCAGATGTGGCAGCGGCGCGGATAGCGGAGAGTGTGGCACAAGCACAGCTGTCTTGTGCTCCCCGCAGGGTTGCACAAGCACAGCTGTCGCGGTCCTGTGCGGCGGTGTTGCAAGCCATAGAGCGCAGCGTGACTCTTGAGGAGTGCTGGGGTTGTGTAGCCACGAGCAACACGTACAAGTCCGCACTGCAGACGTTGGGCCGCTTGGGCCTGCTGCTGTGCAACCAGCTGCCCATGCCGTGGCTGTGCAACAACCCACAGTGCAGCAATCTGTCAGGTGTCAGTGAGCTGCAGCTGGTTGGCGGTGCGGCCTGTGTGTGTGGAGGGTGCAGGGTGGCCAGGTGAGCAGACAGTGCATGTTATGGGTTGCTACAAGAGGTGCAAGACTGTTGCGAAAAAAATGTCTGCAAAGGCCTGAGGCAGGACATACTATACTACAAAGACAGCTCAGGGGGCTTTGTCAGTGTCAGGAAGTGCAGTAAGGCGATTGTGGAAGCCTGCTTTCGCCTGGCAAACACTCAGACTACCATTCTGATGTGCTGTGCGGCACGTGGCAGCAATTGAGGAAAGCCAGCGATTGTGCACAGATGTGCCACTGCCTGCACGGGACCAGTCTCATTGCATAGCTTGGTGCATGGTGCAGTTTGCTGCATAGGGCAAAAACACATTGACTGCCTCGCACCGTTGAAAGGGTTGCTTACTGCTGGCAGCGGCAGGCACGTCAACACACTCTCTCAAATCACTGTTTGCTGCCTGTGACGTGTGCTACCGTGTGTCCTGCCGCATGTACTGCCACATGTTGTGTCGGCAGATACTGCAGCAGCAGCTGCCAGGAGTCGCACTGGTTGGCGCACAAGCCAGTCTGTCAGCAGCTGTCAGCAGCAGCGGCAGCGGCGTGCAGGAGGGGGCAGCAGCCAGCACCTGAGCAGCAGTGTGTGACCTTAAATGTGGCAGCAGCATTCTGCATGGCATGATCCTGGACTCTAAACTAGCACATCTGGCGTTGCTTTACATTGCTGCCTGGAGATTCTGAGGTTGAAACGCCAAGCCTACAAAGTTCCCCACCCAAGTGCATGTCAAGGGGACGCACAAACAACAAACGTTCAAGTTGCACAGGACACCTCTGTGACATGCTCGATCGCAAACGTGCACAAGGCCCAGCAAAGAGCAGGGGCCTTTGCTGCCGTCTGCTGCATTGAATGACACACCCAAGGCAACTGCACAGTGACAGCTTGCTTCACAAAGTCAGCTTCATTTTTTCAGACTGCATCTTTCAGTGCTCGAATACATGCAGCCTCAATGTATTACACCCTCACCAAGCCTCTTTCAGACACATGCTGCAGCTGCTGCCGTGCATGCAGCTGTGTGCCGGCTGCACTGCACACAAGCTCCATGAGAGCCATTGAACTGCCAACACACAAAGCTGCTGCTGCTGCCGTCGCTGACAGCAATATTGTTCGCAGACACTGCTGCTCCCATGCGTGCCGTCTCGTCAATCATGCTGCCACAACGAGTCATAGTACTATACTGGTGTTTTGAGAGTAGGAACACGAAAAGCAAGCCAGCATAATATAACCAGTCAGTGTGTGCTGACACAGACAGCGCCCAACCTGCTGCCCTGTGAGTCACATGAAGTCGCTGTCCGAGTCATTGTCAAGCCCCATGGGTGTGTCGTCAAGCGGGTCTGACATCTGTGGGCACAGTTCAGACACAAGGTCATCCAGCAGACCTGGGACCAGGGCATACTGCTGGGGCGACGGGGCACCACTGCTGTCAGCACCACAAGCATCAGCAGGCACGGCACTGACAGATCCAGCAGCACCACCACCCGGTGGGCCAGCGGCACCTGCTGCAAGCGTACTGCCGCGCACCCTGGCACCTGCTGCTGTGGCAGGTGCAGGCGTGCGACCACCAGGTTTGGAGGTAGCAGCCCCACTGTATGCAAATGTCGACAGGTCAGGCGCCTTGCTGCCAGCAGCACCTGCATCGCTCCTGCCGCTTTGCCCCAAAGCGGGGCCCCTCCTGCTGCCAGCCTGCGCACTCGTACTGCTTGCACTGCATGCTGGGGCTGAGTTGCGCCGGCGGCTGGCTGCGCCAGCGTTACTGGTTGCCTTGCCAGCTGATGGTGCTGCTGCTGACGTTGCTCCTGCTGAGGGTGCCTGACTGTGGGTCAGCACTGCTGCCGCTGACCTGCGCCGTGCTGCGGCAGGTGCTGTGTGTTTGGCATCATCAGCAGCTGTGCCTGCTGCTGCAGTGGTGGCCACAGCCGTTGTTGATGCACGCCTGGGCTTAGGTGGCAGAGCTGCTGTGGACTGCCGGCTTTTGGCAGCACCGCCACCAGGGCCACTGCTTGCAGCTGGCCCTGTTACTGCTGTTGGCAGGGCTTTTGTTGTGCCATCTCCCTCTGGCACAGCAGCAGCTGCTGGTGATGGTGTTTCTGTGGCAGCAGGACCATTTGCTTGGGCCTTGCTGGTGTTGGGGACCCCTGTGCCTTTGTGACTGCTGGCAGGCAACCCTGCACCACTGGCAGCAGTGGCCTTGAGGGATGGGGTCAGCCCACGTGCTGGCCGCTGCTGACTGCTGTGACCTGCACATTTGGCTGCTGGCACTGCTTCATCACCGTCTGAATCCTCTGGAGCACTCGACTCGTCAGCATCACTGCCGCTGCTGCTGCTTGAGCGCCCAGGCGCTTGCCTCTTGCCTGCAATGGCCACCCCTGCTGCTGCTGCTGCAGCCTTGCTGCTGGTACCACTGGCATCCTGCCGTGCTGATGCACCAGGGGGGCTCTGCTCCCCCAGCACATGGTCTGAAAACAGGTATGTCACGAAGTTGTCACGCACCCAGCTGGACATGGTGCCCCATGTTGAGTCCGGGCTGTCTGATGCACGGGCCAGGTGCGCCCAAGCCAAGATGCCCTGCTGCTCTGCTGCATCAGCCCCGTCGCTGCTGCTGCCACCGCCCAGCGCTGCCGCACGCTCCCTGCAGCCTGCCATGGCTGCCACGCTGCCGTCGCAGGTACACTTGATGGCGCAGTGGGTGTCGCAGGGCGTGCTGGGGTCTACCTTGAACAGGGACCTCAGCTCATCACGGCTGAAGGTCCTCACCTGCAGGTGTCATGCAAGCACGAGCACCCCCTCACATCAGCCTCCCCCTCATCATGTACACATGTCGCCAGTCCAGCAGTGCTAACACACCGTGTAACGGCATCACCAAGATCACCAGAACATCGCCCAGCCTATCCTAAACCTGTTTTCCCTCTGTAACCCACTGTAAATCCTTGGGAGGACACCCTAGGGGCTCTGCACGATAGATGTATCACACTAGCACCGCAGCAGCCTGCTCACCTCCTGCCCGACCTCATCCACCAGTGCCTCACTGAGGCCCTGCTTGGCCAGCTGGCGCTGCAGCACCTTCTCCTCTATGCTGCCCGCCATCAGCAGGCGGTAGATCCACACACGCTTGGCCTGGCCCTCACGCCACACCTGCCATGGCACAGCACAGCACACTTGAGCAAGGCATCCGCCGACACAGGCCAGTGCCAGGCAGACATGAAGAACTTGTTCAGCATCTTGTGCATTGCGTAGGGTCCGCTGCACGCTGAGTGCAATGTGGTGGCGCATCCTGCTCACCCTGGCCATGGCTTGCAGGTCGTTGGCGGGGTTCCAGTCTGCAACACAGACAGCCATCAGTGTGAGCACACTCAACGTACAGCCATGTGCACCATGTGACAGAACACGGATCTGCAAAGCACAGTAAGGCTGTGACAGCAAGCATACAGACAACAAGCTTTGGGCGGCTGAATCTGTTGAGATGCAGCTGCTGGCAAGCCACGTGCCCAGCCGTGCACCCAGAGGTCAGCAGCAGCACACCTGGGTCAAACAGCACCAAGCGGTTTGCGCCGATGATGTTGAGCCCCACACCTCCCGCCTTGGATGACAGCAGCAGCACAAAGCTGGGATGCTGCATACACACATTCAAAGTGACAGACCCCCGTCAGTTCTAACATCGCAGTTTGGGGACAGCCCCATGTTATTTTGCAAACCCTGGCAGGATCCGGGCTAGCCCCCTGTCAGCCATGTTGCCTGCAAGCCACAAGGTGCTCGTACTACGGGGCCCTTGCCCTGTATACTACAGGGCCTGTAGGCGCCACCAAGGCTGCAGTCAGTCAATACAAGCTGCAGCTGTCTTTGATGACCAACATCCCATAGCTGCCAGCCAGGCCCACACCTGTGGTTCGTTGAAGGTGTCCACCAGGGCCTGCCGCTGCTTCACACTGCAGCTGCCGTCCAAGCGCAGCGACACCCAGTTCTGAGACTTGCACATCACGCCCAGCACATCCAGCGCCTCTGCGTGACGGACAAGCACACACAACCACACCATTCAACCACCTCAGCACACACCGGCAACCAAGTTCTGATTAGCCCATCGGTGTGAGTGCATGCCTGAAGTGCAGCCAGGGTCGTGCACTGCAGGCTGCTTTGAAGTCGCCTTGTGGTGGACAGGAAGCCAGGAGGCTTGTCAGCATGTGACTGCAGGCCTCACCTGTGTAGTTTGACACCAGCACCACCTTGTCTCCAGGCTGTGATGCTCTGATGGACTTGAGCAAGGCCTCCAACACCATGACCTTACCTGCTCACATACAACACACACAGACAGCAGGAAACGTGCCATGCACAGACAGGGACATGGGCATGCATGTAACGGCAACCACTGCATAAGACCTGTTCAACTTTTGATCACATACTCACAGTGTGTTGCACCGGCAGAGCGATATGACACAGGCAACCTGGCAACAGTGACACTGACAGTAGTCCAGGGTAGCTTTACCTGAGTGGTAGGCCTGGCAGCGGCCCTGCTGGTATGAGGGGTACACATCACCGTCACTAAAGAGATGCGTACAGCCCTCAAAGCCACTCAGCTGCTGCCTCGCACTGCCACAGCTGCTGCCTGCAGCCCGCTTGCTGGCACGTTTCTTCACATCCTTGCCCTTGCCGCCCTCGTCCTCATCACTGTCGCTGTCAGTGGGGCCCATGTAGCTCTTGGGAGCCTGCAGGGCACATGAACAGCAGTGTGTACAGTTGACATGGTGGCTCTCACACCTGCTGTTTCCTGGCAGCACCCTGTCACACTGCCGTAGGCTGCTACATGCCCAGCATTGCAATCCTGCAGTCATAGAAGTCCTAGCCTGCAGTATCACACTGCAGGCAGAGTGAAACTCTGCAGAACGCATCTGTCAATGGGGAGTTTGCATTTCAGTACCTGGGCTGATGCACGAGCTGACACCCGCCTCTGTGCCTCCCTCAGGGCAGCCAGCTGCTGCATCTGGGCTGCCTTGAGCTCTGTAGCCTTGTGCTTGTGCAGCATGTCCCAGATCAGGTCTGGGTGGCAGCACAGCTTCTTCAGCGCTGTGATAGCCGCCAGCGGCGCCAGCAGCTGCTGCTCCTGCTCATCCTCCCCCTCCTGCCCTTCCAGGCGTGCCTCCTGCTGCTGCTGCTGGTCCCCCGCTGCCTGCGTGGCTGCTGCCTTGCTGGGCTTGCGTTTGCGGGGCCGGCCGTCCTCGTCCAGGGTTGATGCCAGTAGTGCCTTGACAGGCCTGCTGTTCAGGAAGTGCTCATACAGCTTCAGCTGCAGCTTGCTCAGCTTGCAGAACACCACCTGCCAAACAACAGCAGCAGGGCCACATCTGGACTAGGACTCAGAGCTGGCAATGCCTTCAAAGCATCACCTAGTGCCAAGAAAACATGAAGCCAAGATACTGAAAACACAGGCCATCCTGGCGTGCACTTGGACTGCAGCCCAGCATCCAACTGGACCCACCTGCTCCACCTTGGTAGGCAGGAGCTCCTTGAGCACAGTGCTGGTGCGGCGCAGCATGAACTTGTTGCAAAGCTTCATCAGGTCGTTCATGCGTATCCTGCCCAAATCCACCTGCAGATGTCAGCACAAGCAGCAACGCACAGCTTCGTTTGCCTGCTGCAGCCACACCATACCGCCTTTCCCAGACTTGTCAGGTCAGCTGTTTAGGTGATTGTTGCAGTTGCGGGAGGACTGCTGTCACATGGTGTGCTGACCCAACCATCGTGACAGGGCGTCTCTAGTTACAGCCAAGCAGCAATACCTGCTTTTCTGTGGCGTCAGCGTCTCTGCCACACTGGATCGGCCCCTCGTACACCTTCCTGAAGGTGTTGAGGTTGCCCAGCAAGCCAGGGCAGGCCAGGTCAAACACTGCATGGAACTCTGACAGATCATTCTGGATGGGCGTCCCTGCATGGTCACATCCAGCAGGCAGACCGCACGGCCTCAGCACACCCATGCAAGCAGCTGCCTGGTTTAGAAGGCGGGAAGCAGCATCTAGCCTAGAGTGGCAATGGGATTGCCTGTACAGCCACAGCTGTGCATCCATCTGGATGTAACACTACTTTTTGTTACTGCCCATGTAAGCAAGGCAGGTGTACTATGTGTACTATGTGTCTCATGCTCGCACTCGGTCGTTGGCAGTATCCTTGCTGCATGCATCAGGAGACACCATGAGCATTGTGATGTTGTATGCTTGTGTTCTGTTGTCACCACATCGCTAGGCTTGAAGTGCTGGCCATGGAAACGATGTGCACACATGCTGCATACCATAGGAAGTGCTGACAACAGTGTCAAACGGGCCGGCCATATCATGGTTCTGCATACCTGACATCAGCAGCCTCCGCTGAGTTGGTAGGCCAGATACTGCCTGCGTGATCTGCGCCTCTCCGCTTTTCAGGAAGTGAGCCTGCAAGGAAGCCACAACTCATGCCAGTCAACACTGTCAATGCAATCAGACAGCAGCTGCACCTGGCGGTCTCGACAGACAACAAACTTCAATCGCATGAACCAAAACTGGTCATGACAGGGGCACTCTATACAAGGCTTGTGCGCTTGTCACAACCCGCCGATTCTGACGCACCTCATCACATATCAGCACATCTATGCCCAGCTTGTACACCTCTGCCTTGTGCCCCCTGAAGCATGGGTAGCTCATCACCAGGACCCTGGCCTTGCCTGTCCTGCTGAAGCCACGAAAGTCCTGCAGGATGAATTGGGCAGGCCAGCACACAATCATCATGATGAACATCCACAGATCACGGGCCAATTGCATACTGGTATGCTGTGCTGTCATCCAGTGTGGCTGGCATCACCTGCAGTGACTTCTTGACCTTGTCTGCCTTGGTGTCATCCACAACCACAGGCTCCACCCTGTCACCCAGCCACTTGACCAGCTCCTTGCCCCAGTTCTGCAGCCACAACAGCCACACGTGTGAGAGACAAGGCAAGCATGTTGCAGGACTGCACCAGCACCACGCTCTTCTTCCTCGCCAGCGGTACTGCTATGTGTGCAGCCACAACATGGGCAAAGGCCAAGTTGCATGCTGAGCCCGTTTACCCTGCTGAGTCATGCACCTGGCACCTGGGGTGAGGGGCATAGCAGCATAGCCCCAGGCAGCGACTGATGTTGTGTGACACCAGGGCACAGCTTGCAATGTATTCTGTAGCCCAGCACTCACCTGCACCAGGGACGTTGGGCACAGGATGAGGGGCTTCTTGCAGGTGGGGTGCCCGAAGATGCCCTTGGTCAGGAGGCAGTAGAGGGATGCGATGGTCTGGAACGTCTTGCCCAGGCCCATGCCGTCTGCCAGCACAGCACCTGAGATGCCCGGCTGCCTGACACCAGACAGGCACTCAAACACAAACCTGCAGGAAAGGTATTGATTGCAGTCAAAAACATCTCTGTGTGCAGCCTGCACTAGACAGCATGTTGCTGCACGGCATATGGTGCACTGCAGCACTGGCCCAGCTGAGACCTCTAGCAGACCACGTCTCCACTGCTGCGAGCATGTGGTTGTGACAGTACGATAGCTCGAGTGATATGAGAGAAAGAGACTCACTTGACACCCTCCCTTTGGTGAGGCCGCAAGCGCTCAACCAAGAAGGGGTCAGCGTACACCTTGACACGTTTCTCCCAGGCCATGTCGTCCTTGGGTGCTGCTGCTGTAGGTGGTGCTGATGTGGTGGTAGGTGATGACGGTGCTGTGGGTGGTTGTGGGTCTGATACTGTGGTGGGCTCCAGCTGTGATGCTGGGTCTGCAGCCTCCTGCTGTGCGAGCCACTGCAGCTTGTGCGCATCTGGGTCATACAGCACGAGCTCTGAGACAGCGTTGCTGGGTCCTGCATGGTCCTGCCTGGGGTCTGCCAACACCACCTGCCGCTGGATGGCAGCCAAGAGATCTAAGCCACCTCCATATGCCTTTTTTGCACCCAGGGAGCCCCTGGAACCCCCTGATGACTGCCCATAAGGCAGAGGGCACTGCAGCATGCACCGGCACACAGCATAATGCGTCACATGCTGCTGTCAATCCGTAATCAACAAGAGAGCTCTTGTGTCTGAAGTCATCTGATGCAAGCATAGCTTCCGCCGCGAAGTGCATCCAGTTGCAACTGCGCTTGTTCACCTTGAACTGCTGCATAGGGCGCTGCTGAACAGCTCTCTGCTTATTTAGACGCTGTGTGCTGAGGTACTGGGTGTTGATGCATTGTGTGCTTGTAGCTGATGCTGTGACACCGCTGATGTTGCTTGGCAAGCTCAAGTGGCCTCCCAGTGAAGCTGTGCTGTGAGTGGCAGCACGTGTGCTGAAATCCAGCCCAGGTGGCTTGTTCTCCTGGTTATCAGCAGTTGCAAGCTTGAGACGCTTGATACTGGGTGCCATTGAGCGCCTCATGCTGCTGGCGTGTGCAATCTACTGTCTAGACGAAAACGGGAAACAATCGGCGGTGATGTGTTGAGCGGACCATGACCTGGGCGGCTGCAGGCCAGGCCTCGCAGGCAATCTGACAGACAACATGATTATTGCTGTGAAGCGGGATCATACTCTCGGCTGTCGACCACAGTTCAAAGGTGTCTGTTGCCAACCAACAACTGACAGCTGGTCATTTTATGGGCTGGCAGCCCCAACAGGCACCTACCTGTGGGCGCCTTGTGCCAGAACCCGAAACTCCGGCCCTCTTCGTCTTGTTGCATGGCTACTTGCTTGCAAGGCTTTGCTGACGCTTGCTGCTGGTCGTGATCACAGTTTGTGAGTGTTCATCATCCACTCATCGCCAGGTCCTTACGTTTACAGGTCCTGAAATACAACAAAATACGTTTTGAATGTAAAGCCTTGCAGTTTATCGGTGTGCCGATCACCGGTGGCACGTTGCTTGGTCTGTGGCATGTCTGCCCACATCCAGCAGACCAGCTTGTGATTGCGCAATTGCCATCCATCATTTCATGTGTGTTGAAGGGCTGAGGCCAAACATTGAGGCAGACGTTAGTGATTGCAATCACCGGTCAGAGGG
>QAXK01012664.1:0-10253 GCA_004335735.1 Chlorella sp. KRBP | reverse complement strand
TCATAGGTTTGTGGTGGACCCCCAATGGACCGTACATCATGCACACTATACCAAGGACAATTCAGCTGACTGTACATCACTCACATACGATGCCACACACTTGCAGGCGGGATGGGACAGCACCTGGTGACCCCATCAAGACAGACCTGCAGCAGGCCATGTTTACTGCAGGAGAGCTGGCGGCATTTGCAGCAGGACAGCGGGGCATTGCTCTTGTGCAGCTGTGGAATGGCTGGGAGCCATCCAAGGGGCAGCCAGTGTACAACCCCTGTGCGATCACGATGCTGGAGAGGGTTTTGGCAGCACCTGGCGTAGGGTTTTGCACCTCAATGGCCCCCGGTGGTGTTGGCCTGACAGGGATCGTGTACGCTGACAGGTACGGGACTGCAACTGGTTGAGGTCTGATGCTTGCAGAGCTTGCATAGGGGGCACATCAGCAAGTGCTGCATTTTGTTGGAAGTTGTGGGTGATGTCCATGGCTGCTGCAAGGGTGGAGGTGCTTGTGTCTCGTGCGGCCACCATGTGTACAGGCGGGCGATTATTTCGCCAGAGATGCACTAGCGTAAGTTCCTCTGTGTGTGCATATGGATGCTGACATCGACCAAGTATGCCCTCCTCCCCATTCCTGACCACCACCAGCCTCTCGCATGCGTTGCTGGACGCAGGGAACCTTATGCCTCCTGGGCCTGTCACCTTGCCAGCTTTGGCTGCCAGGCGAATGCAGTAGCTGGCTCGGCATACTACAAGCTGCTCATAGGCCAGCTGCTGGGCTACAAGGAGGCAAACGTGTTGGGCTATGTGGCAGCATCTGGGGAGCCTGCATCACAAGAGCTGCAGAAACAGGTGGGCTACCGACACTGTGTGTTTGAGGCAGCATGGGTTGGCAAACTGCTGGTAGAACAACAGGAATTAAGGAGACGCACCAGCTGGGTCATTATTCAGCATGCGCTGCATATCTTCTGGCCCTGGCTGCACAAGCTGCTGCTGTAAGCAGCCAAGGCATGAGGCTTTGAAGGGCAGCAGCAGCAGCAGCAGCGGCGGTAGCAGCAGTCTCTATGAGTCAGGGTGTCTGCTGCTACTCAGTTGCTGTTGTGTCCTGCTGCTGCAGGTGGCGCAGGACATCAAGCAGCTCAGCAAGGTAAAGCCGAAGCTGCCCTGGAGTGCTTCTGATGCAAAGATCAAGAAGGCTAAGCCAGCAGGCAAAGCAGGCAGCAAGCCGACCGGCTTTGGCGCCAAGCGCTGAAGCACCAACACAGCCACGCTCTCCCGGCCTTGACCACAGTCACCCGATGCTGTGTTGAGAGCTCTCGAGCTGGCGTCGAGGTTCACTTGAGATTCCCACTGTGTAATAAACCCCCTGGTGTCTGCATCCCCTGCTTGGTTCTACTCCTTGGCCCCTTTCATGGTTTGCATCCCCTGGTTGCGATCCCTATGTCAACCGTTGTTTTTGTGTCCTTGAAGACATCGTGCTTGAAGTGGTTCATGCAATCAACCAGGACCTAGAATCCAGCTGCTAGGTTGTTGAGGTGGGTGGGTGGCACAACACAGGTGGCCCATGGAGGGGGTGTGCAGGTACATCGAGGGAATTAAAAACTACGTGCTGTGTGTCAAACGAGCCTGAAGTCGCCTTGAGACAGTACTGTGCACACGTGTGTTGGCTCAAGTGGTGTTGGGATGGCATGCCGACCTGCCATAGTCCACTACCTCGGCAAGCCTAGGCCTAGGCCTGGCCCAGGCCCAGGCCCAGGCCCAGGCGGGCTTGACCCACACCATAAAGGGGGGGGGGTCTCCAAGATCGACAGTGTAACTTTGCAGGAACTGCTGCGGGCATTGAGCAAAACTCATAAAATGACTCAGCAACAGACGAAGCCAAGATGTCTGTGGCAGGCAAAGCAGTGGTGTTGGTCAGCAGCAGATGCAGGTCATCCCTAACAGGTGGTCTAGAATTGGTGCTTATCTCACGGCGAACTCAAGTGTTGATATGTCGACCCACATGCAAACACCTCATTAAGGGACGTTGCTTGGGCTGAACGCAGCCAAGTGGCGCGTAGATGGGACATGATAGATGGCATTTACAACTTTCAAACGCAAGCGGCACTGTCAGTCGTGGCCTCGAAGTGCACCCAGGCTGTAAGCTGCAGTCCCGGCATCACAGGCAGTGTATAATTCATCTACAGAGCATGCCTAACCTCTTGCCGTAACCAGGCGCGCAGCAACACACCCTTCAACCACCCAACCAACCCACCATCATGAAGCTACTCTGCTTCTTGATGACGCTCTGTTTGTTGGGCATTCAAGGTTTGAAGGTAACACCAATGCAGGTTGTCATAGGTATGCCGCATGGTGACCTGTGGGTGTTGCAGCAGCCTGAAAAGCTGTGATTCGTGTTTCTTGCAGCCCGTTGTTGCAGCGAAGCCGCAAGGCCGGGGTGAAAGCATCGAAGACAACGTCAAATATGACGATCAGGTATGTTCAACCGTTTGCCAGACTCCAAGAGCAGCAGCTGTCGACAGTACTGGTCATGACGTTTTAGCTGAGGCAGCAGTGACATCGTTTCGGTGCGTCTGTGCACACCTCAGACGCCCGGCAGCTCAGTTTTGTTGAATATAAGTCATAGGCTTGCTTCAGGCATGCAGTTCAGCGGCCAGACAGCTCCTCGGCCTTGGCATGTTCATGCCATGTGGGCATGTGCATGCATGATTGTCTCTGTTCCCACCCTCTTCTCTACTAGAGGAACAGAGGGTGTGTGAAACTGATAACAACATACCAGCCAGCTGACGCAACTTCCTCGGATTGACGCAACTTCCTCGGATTGCTTGCACGTCTTGCCTTGTACTTGATTCAACTGGTGTTGAGCTGCAGCCCTTCACATGTGTGTCCCACTAACGCTGCTGCTGGCTCCCTTGATGCCGTTCTGCCACAACGTGAGCCTTGCTTCCCTCGTTGCTGTACCCTCAACCCTGTTGCAGCCACGTCATCACAGGATGGCGTTCTTTGAGCTTTTGATGCGCAACCCATATGGGGTGCCGGATTCCCGCAAGCCAAGTAAGCCTGTCCATTGCATCACTGTTGCGTGCTTCCTGTGTCACGGTGACTTGACCACCTGTTGCTTGGCACTTGCGGCAGCATACAGCCTGACAGGTCTGCCTGTGGCTGCCAGCACGGGTGGCAGGCTGGCAGTGCACACATGAGCAGGCATGCAGCCTGTAGGTGGCTGCCAGGAACCTTGTGCTGCAATGCAGCAGCTGCATGCTCAGCAAATGCCTGGTAGCCCCCAAGCAGGGCTGCATGTGTGCTGTAGACATCATACATAGGGTGGGGCCAGGGCACAGACCTGACAGCAGGGTCATTTTGGAGCGGAGGGCATTCAGTGCCAGGCCTAGGGGCCTGCCTGGGGGTACTGAAAGATTGCATGGCCCCTTTGAGTCAACTGACCTTGCCCCTGTGCTGTACGAACGCTCTGACTGAACCTGGGTTTGATACTGACCTGGTGACTGACCCACTCCCCCCTCTCTAGTAGAGAAGAGGGTCAGAAAAGCTGTTGTCGTGCTGCCGCGTGTGCTGCTACCCCTGCGCTCTGCATAAGCCACCCTGCCTGTGTGCTGCTGCCTGAGTCACCCTGCCTGTGTGCTGCTGCTGCGGGTCACAGGCTGCATCCCTCTGGACATCCAGCAGCCAGAGACATGCCGCAACAGCGAAGATTGTTGTGATGGGGTATGTCAACAACTCAAGTGTAAGTCCCCTCTGCGCACGTGTCATGGCATGTCGGTCCAGCATGTGTTAGTGAAGCTGGCAGTGAATCAGTGGCAGTGTGTGCTGCAGCTCAACCCCCCACTCTGGACTGCAAGCTGAACAGGACCTTGCCTGCTGTGCACAACTGGACTGCACTCCGTGCAAATGATCCGCATCCTGCATGGATCTGTGTATGGCTCTCTGACCATGACCCTGTGTTGACAAGCCTGTGTGCCTCATCCGATGTATGTGACGCACAACGCTGTTGTGTTATCGACCCTCTTCTCTGCTGTGCAGGCTGCCTACCATACACCAGTCCTGTCACCTGCGGGGGCACAACTTCAGAACGTGGAATATTTGTGCACGAGCAGCCCCTTTGCTGCTCCGGTCACTGCTATGGTGCTACAGGCACTGGTGTATGTGAGTCTGCTCATGTGGTGGCTTGCGGGGGCTGATCACACTGCAGTGTTTTCAACACAAAGCCATCCCGTGCTTGCGCTTGCCATGTTGAAAGCTCTTGCAAATTCAATGCATCAGCATAACACCCTTGTGTGTGTGAGAGAGGCGTGTTGCAAGTTGTGCGCGCTAAATTACGTATCGGTATACACTATGCCATATGCCTCAGCCGTCAGCAAATACCCAAGGGGTCCTGAAGCTTAGGGTGCAGTCACCTGCAGCAGCAGCAGCAGCAGCAAGAGAGGCAGCGGCACAACTTGTAGCCGCTGGATGAGGGTACTGAGCAGCCAGAAGCAACTGCTGCCACTCCTTGTGCAGTGGGTTGCAGAGGCGTGCTCAGTGGACTGTCAACACTGGCGCACTGCCTGCTGCTGCTGCTGCTGCCTGATACTGACCACCAGCTTGCCAAAGTGGCTTCGGCTTGTGGTGCTGCTGTCACTGTCTGTGCTGTTGTGGGCTTGTAGGCTGCCAGAAAACAGGCACGTCCGAGCCTGGGTCCTGCCGTGATGCAGGAGATTGCTGCCGTACTGACGCGGAATGCAACATGAACGGCAAATGTAGGTTTGATGTCTTGTGCGCAGAACATGTCACTCAGCAAGGCCTGGAAGGAGAGTTCTCATTGGCCCGTCACAGTCATGTAGTGGCCCATGCCCATACATCTGTGATGTCAACATGTGGCAGCATTGGCATTCTATCTGGGCTGTCACAATGTTGAGCCCGCTCGCCTGACCTATTAAGTCAAACCAGCTTGCTGCTTGGTGTTTTACTTGGCATTGTATGTAGATGCAGCCCTTGGAGGGCGGGGTGGATTGAACCATGCACTGCTGAATCATCCAGTCTGAGGGCTGAGGGCACACAGGCACCCAAGTGACTGCAGTTGCCACTTTATTTGATGTCCTAGTCACGGCAGCATGCCTTGTGCGCCTGGATGTGCCGCAATGTCCTGTCAGCGGCACAGCCACAGACCGTGTCACTGCTGGCAGCACGTAACATGGAATTGCAGCTCAGCCGCACATGCGGCAACGTTGCCGTCATCCTTTCGTGGCCGACATGTCCGTGCGTGTCCCCTTGCTTGCAGGCTGCATTCCAACTAACCCCAGCTTGTATTGCGATGGGAGCAATTACTGTTGTTCTGGCTACTGCAACTTGGGCAACAATAGATGTGAGTATGCTGACTTTTAGAGGCAGGCTGCCGCATGGTACCTACTACCTGCAGTGCTCAGTGTCGCAGGTTTGTAGACCGCCATGGCTGGGTGAGCGAGCCAGCAAGCACACAGCAGGTCCTGGCGCCATTGCACTTGGATGCGCATGCAGCACACCATGCTGCTATACCAGCAGCATCGCAACAGTGCACATGAGTATGGTGTCTGAACACCGCACAGTGCGTACGAACGACTGCAAGGCGTGTGTTCATGTGCACTAAGTGCCGCGCCTGCCACCACCCATTTTCATGGCTGCCATGCCACACCACAAGATGCTCGTCTGTCACCTAGAGGGCACCCATCGGCAGGTCTGGTACAGCATCGACAGCAGTTGATAAACTGCCAAGCCTGTCGGTTGGTGACGTCAGAGGTTGTCATGTCTGTGTCGTGGCCGCAGGTGAAGTTGACCCCGGGGCCTGCTTTGCCGGAGACACAGTGGTCCAGGTGCGGGGCGCTGCCAGTGGGCGGCCTGTGCCCGTCCAGCTCAGGAATGTCAAGTCTGGCCAACACATCTTGTGCACAGACACGAATGAGGACCTCAGACTGCCGACCAAGGCGGCATGGTGCGAAGTTGTCAACTGGGTGAGCCACACACCCACACACTCTCGTTGCAGTAGGGGTATGATATTCTGTCCCTGCGGCATTCTCAGGTCTTAGCTTGACCAGGGCTGCTTTCGTAGGACACCACTATCTTTTGTTGTGTGGGTCAGTGGGTGTGGGGCAGAAGGTGGGGAGTTCCATGGCCTAGGGCGAGCTGGCGGGCATATGGGTGCAGGCATGGGGGTGTCAAAGCACTATGACCTTTCCCAGCTCAGCTGCATCAGGCTCCGTGACCACAACCGACAACTTCCCGCTAAAGGGTCGACTTGCCTTTGCTGCTGCAGGCTCATGCTGCTCCTGGCATGTTCAGCCACAACAGGCTGTCCTTTGTCCGGCCCTCTGGTGGTGTCGGCAGGCTGACCATGTCGGCCACCCACATGGCTGTCAGGCTCACGTCTGCAGCTGCAGGGGACAAGGCAGGCAATGTGGCTTCTTGTGAGTGTCCTGGCTGCTACAGCGGCCGCATTGCGTCGACCAGCCTTGCAGACGGCAAGTCAAGGTAACAGCCACTTTTGTCACTTGCAGCACTGTCCTGCAGCAACTATGCCTGTCCTGAGCTTTGTCTTCCAGGGACTCAGCTCACTCTACGACGCCAACAGGAGCCCATGCTGCATGGGGCCCCTCATTGATGCCCCTGTGTGCTTGCCATGTCCATGCAGTTGGCTCTTTTGAGTTGGTTGGTGCCAGTGAGGTGAAGCCAGGCGACCTGATGGCTGTGCTGACCGATGAGTCCAACCCTGAGGGAGGCTTCACAGTGGTGCCTGTCACGAGGAACGAGGTGGTGCAGGCAGAGGGCAACTATGTGCCAGAGATTAACAAGCCGTACCTGATTGCCGACGGTGTGGTGGCAGGGAGGTGAGCAAGGCGGGGTGCTGGCATCTGCCTGGCATGTACCCGTTGGGATGCTGGTTGTCATCCAGCCGCGTAACATCGCACAGGGCAGCTGCTGGTGCCTGTCTACAGTAGTAGTGCAGTATGGCCCTGCGCCACCGCATAGATGGGCCAGTCATGAGTTGTGTGCAAGTCAGTTGAGGTGGTTGGGGGCATGTCCCTTCAGGCATTTCTAAGGGAGCTGCCACTGGTGCTGCCACCAATCCGAAGTCAAAGAGGGCCAGTTCACTGATGCATGGGTGCATGGGCATTGCATTACATGAACCCTACATCATCACATGCCACATGCTCTGCAGGACCATCGATTACGGGCTGCTGATGGATGCCCCAGCTGGGGTGGACGGCCTCAAGGCAGCTGTACCATCCTACATCAACGCCCCTGCCTGGATGGCTCGTCTGCAGCCGCTCGGCACAGAGGGCGTTGTTGGTCGTTGGGATGGCAGCGAGGTTTGGCCGGATCTCATCAAGGCTAAGGAGTACATCCATGCTCGCATCCAAGCTGGTGACAGGGTGAACTTTGCAGCGTTACAGGGGTGGTTCATGCCACGCTACAAGCGCTGGCAGGCAGACCACAGTGACGCAATTAAGGTTGAGGATATCTTTGCCATGCTGCAGTCGGGCGCACCTGTTTGGATCAAGCCTGAGGAGGCTGCCCGCCGAAACCGCAAGAATATTCAGGTTGTGTAGGTGTCCACTGTGCAATACGTGGGAGGAACAATACTCAGCAGTGCATAAGGGTCAGGCTTGTGGTGTGTTGCAGCACAGTTGCGGCAAGTGGTGCAGAGGGCATGCGGACTACTAACCATTGTATCAGCTCATTTGTGCTTGACAGTGTACCAGTCATAGAGACGTCTATTTGGAGCACATGTGCTTGCAGTTATTGACTTGATGAAGGCTGTGTCGGTGTTCAGGATGCAACACGCCGTGCCTTTCCAAGTTCCAAGTGTTCCAGGCATCCAGCAAGGCTTGCTTACGGCACAACTTGCAAAAAGCAGGTTTAATTGTTGTCTTCGTGACTGGTGACTCATGACAGCGGCCTGCAGTAGCTGCGGGCATTTTGCTGGGCGGGAAGTTGGGAGTTGAGATGGTTGGAATAGCTGCCGTCGAGTGGGGTGTCCCTTCTTACCATCAGCGTGATCAGAGTAACTCAGGCTTTGTTGGTTGAAAAGCTCCCGGTTCCAAGCGGTGCAGCTGTGCTAAAACGCAGCTAGGCTGCTGGCGTGTGGGGTTTTGGGAGTTGGTTCTGCGGCACAACAAGCAAGTTGGGCCGAAACCACTCAGCAATCAAGTTGAGCCGAACTTACTCAGCAGTTTCCTTCGAGGGTGTATCCTTGTGTATGCTTTGTGTGCGTGAAGTGGCTGGGTTGCTGGTGTACGCTGATGTGTATTGGGTGTGGGCAGTCTGATCCGATGCATGAAGCTGGGCCTTGTTTAGCCAGCACTTTCTTTTATGATATGTTTGTGGATGTCAAAACGACACACATAGACACCTCATAAAAAGAAACACGGTGTGCAACCATGGGTTCCTTGGCAGTCACTCAGGGGTTGTTTGGGCAAGCAGACATGGTTCTTGTGTGTGGTTTTCAGCAGCCCCAAACCAAGACTTGACCAAAGAAGGTGCCCAACTTCAGTCAGAAGTTCCTGTTGTTCCTGTTGAGGGAGAATCCAGGGTTGCCTGCTGTGCTTACTAAGCGTTCGGCTGGTTGGGTGTAGCTGTGGGAAGCCCATTGTGGGGCCTCAACAACCGTCGACTTGGTGCAGCCAGCAGTTTGCGTGCATGGTGTATCCCGGTGTGGCTTCACTTCTCCGCGCTGGGTTGCTGATGTGTGTTGCTTGAAAGGATCATGTTTGGAGGCCAGCACAAGAAAGGTGGTTGGGCAGCTCCACGGTGAGGTGGCATCACATGCAGCTTGGATGTCACATTGTGTTGTCACATCACACTGTTTCTTGCACCTTATGCCAGCCTACAGTCGCACAGTATAGTATTAAGAAGTTTGGGGTTTGTGGCTGGGTCATGCTTGCCTTTAATCAGGACTGAATAGCTCAGTGAGGTATGGAGGTGTCGTTGGCTGGGTTTTGTTGACAGCAGGCATCTTGAGATCACGCTGCCAGCTGCAGTCGTAGTGGTTGTGTCCTGAAGACAAGGCTGATTCGATTCTACACCTGTCATCCACAAAAGGGTGTGGTTGTTGAGGACACATTGTCAGGGAAGCCATGTTGTAATGAGCAAGGATGCAGTGCTTCCTGGATGTGATCTGGTGGGAAAACCCTTGTAGACTATCAGAAGTACGGTCAACACATGTATGTCAATGACAGTGTGTAAGTGACAAGCAGGGCCATGCAAAGATACTGCAGGATCTGGGTGCGTGCATGCCAAGGACCTGCTGAGCACGAGGCTTGACATCCCAATGCATCATCATGAGGAGACACGGTTGTTGCTTGGGGTTGGGGATGGCACTCAACAGCTGAATTGTACAATGCACTGCGGCACTGAGTTTACAAGGCAGTCCGAACTCTGCAAGCATGGCCCTGCGGCAGGTGCAACATTCATCAATGATCAGCAACCTGAAGACTGGGCGGCCCACCAAGCCCACCCAGCACTGCCTGTGATGACTACCAGCAGGGCAGCACATCGCAGCATGACTATGAGCTGGGCACCGCACGCTGCGTGACACACAACACAGCAACTGACACCACAGTACGTACCAGTGGTTTGCCAAAGACAACTTATCCAAGATGCAGACAACAGCCCAGGACAATTCTCAACATGCAACCGACCTGGACCAACTCGACAGCTCAAGTCCGCAACCATAGTCACTATTGCCATGACCCAGCATGTGTACATGTTTGTCCAGCCACTCCCCACATGCGCGTGTACACTGGACCAGGACATGCACATGCGGAGAAGCAAGGTGAGCGTTTTGGCTGACTTGCAGCCTCCACCACGAGCGCCAGTGATACACACTGGATGCCTATACCAACCTACACATGCAGCACAGGCCGCACATTGGCAGCAGGTACTGGACACCACGTGGTCTGCACTGCGTCTGACACACGGTGCCACCACATGCGGGCGACACAACATTGGTTGTCATCACCAAGCAGCATGCCACATCACAAAATCTCAGCAGGCGCCCATGGTCTGGTATTTGGAGCATGCAGCAGAGTTGGCCTTGAGGTCCTTGTAGTACATCGTGTTCTTGGCAGACTTCTCGCAGTCAGAGTACTTCTTCCATGCAGCCTGTGGGATGGCAGCAGCGGAGGTAAGGCAGATCAGCAGCAACATATTCAGCCTAGCTGGCATGCCGCTGTACTGCTGCTGCCAGCTAGGCTGAATATGTTGCTGCTGATCTGCCTTACCTCCGCTGCTGC
>QAXK01012655.1:0-10339 GCA_004335735.1 Chlorella sp. KRBP | reverse complement strand
GCAGCAGCAGGCAGCAGGACCCCAGTCCAGCAGCAGGGCGTTGCCGGGAACGCGGTGATGCCGGCGGCAAGCTCGGGCCAGGACATTGCGGCGATGTCAAGGGCTGCGCAGGCAGCCAAGGCCGCCAGGGAGGCGACGGCGGCCGCCAGCGCAGCCGCTGCGGCGGCTGTGGCGGCTGCGGCGGCGTCTCAGCCGCTGGGCGCTGCGGGCATGGGCCAGCTGCTGAACGGGCCCAACAGTGTGTTGGCTGGCAGCCTGGGCGTGACGCCCCAGCAGCTGCACACGTTGCAGCGGCAGCAGGCCGCGGTGGCTGCAGCAGCGGCAGCGCAGCAGAGCCAGGCGATGTGGATGCAGCAGCCGCACCTGATGCAGCAGCAGATGCTGCGGCAGCAGCCGCTGCTGCACGCGATGCACGGCAACCCCCTGCTGCAGCAGGGGCTGCTTGGAGTGCCCCAGGGTGGCTACGGCCCTGCGATGGCAGCAGCAGCTGCTGCCGCCGCGGCCGCCGCTGCTGTTGCTGACGCCACCGGGATGCAGCAGCAACAGGCACAGCAGCAGCAGCAGCAGCAGCAGGGCAACATAGACGACACGCTGTGCAGCCTGTGTCAGCGCAACCCGCGACGTGTGCTGCTGCTGCCCTGCAAACACCTGGCCACGTGTGTGCAGTGCAGTGAAACCCTTGAGGTCAAGGGTGGGGTGTGCCCCATGTGCAGCCAGCCCTTCAGCCGGAGGGTGACTGTGCACGGCAACAATCCTGCAGGCGCACACCCCATGGCATAGGCCCTGGCGCACGTTGGTCTCGTCGGTCACTTATGAACCTGTACAGCTGTGATGCACAGCAGGTTGGGCTGGGTGTGTGTGTACGCATTGCTGCAGGAGTGATTGTGGGCAGCGGGGGTGTATGCGTGAGAGTGCAGGCCTGCAAAGTGGCTGCAGGGTCCTGCAGGCTTACGATCTTTCGTTCATGTTAGTGACCAGCACCATGCGTAGTACCATGCGTGTCTGCCTGTGCTTGTACGGTAGGTGGTACTTCACTTCTTCTGCCTGAAGGCATAGAATCTCCCTCGGCGTGCAGAGTGTTGCAATCGCGAGTCTATCACAGAGCCTCTCAAAGGAGATCCCCTTGGTGTGCGGCGTTTGTTGGGGCAGGCGCGGCTGCTTCCTGGGTAGCTGTAAGTCTGGTCCTGGTTTGGCTGCATCTTGTACATGTACATGCACATGCATGGCTCTCCAAGAGGCATGGGGTGCTCAAAGGGGATTCCAACTTGAGGCCTAGAACCAGCATGCAAGCCGCTGTGCTTCGCTTATGGGGTGCATGCGTGTGCTGGGGTCTGAATACGTCTGCCCCTGCTGCGGTAATACTGTCTGAAAGCAGCAGCTTGGCAGGGTGGTGTGCGTCGGTTGCTCGTGCTGCTGTGCTTGCGACAGTGCACCGCGTGGTTCGCAAGGGCTGCTATGTGCTTGAGTCAGCCCGGGGATGTTGGTAGGGCGGTGTTTTGGGGGTGTCCAGCAGGAATTTTTGGGTGGGGTCTGGCAGGGGTGCTTTGGGATTGTTGTACTTGTGGGCGGGTAGCTAGCATTTGTGCAGTGCACTGTTGGGTTTATATCTGTTGGGTTTGGCAACAGGGCAGCATGCTCGCTGTGTTGGGGCTTTCGGTGGTGGGATTGGCCATGTGTGAAATGGTTTTGGGGGTGCTGCGTCGACCGTGGCTTCCTGTGTTGAGCAAACAAGCTGTTTTGGGTGTGACTTGGCAAGTGTGACCAGGGCTGTGCTCAGCCTGTCGAGCTGTCAGCTGCTGCAACTGACCTCAATGACATGAGCCAGCACTGCAGTGCATGTGCCCAGACTTTGCAGGGTGCCGCATGCAATCCGCATGCTCTGGTGACCTGACTGGTCGTGCGTTGTACAGCACTCCTGGTGTGTGACCAGACATGTAAAGGGCGTACAGTGCATACCAGATCAGGTGCTCAGTGGGTACAGGGCTTTGCAATCAAATTAAGACCTTGATAAAAGTTGAGCCAGTGGCTGCAGCTGCATGCCTCACAGTACCAGTTGGCCGCACACCTTCTGCAGTGACTTGTGAGGCATCCGCCCAGCATTGTGAGGCCCTGGCCGCTCAGTGTGCTAACCAAGCCTTGTTGACTGGCTTAACCCAAGTCACACTTGCTTGCCAGCACTGCATGTGCATATATACAACCATGCATGGGATGTATGCCTGCTGCCACAGGAACTTAAAATGAGCATGCCTCCAAGCGATAAAAGCTTTAGTGATTGCACACAAGCACATGCGCCAGTACCCCTGCCGTAATGAGTGGTGTTAAGCCACTTACTGGTTGTGGTTTTGGCTTCTTCAGTCTGGATGCCTTGCTGCAGTTCGTGGGTGGTGCACTGCTAGCCCTCCAAGTCAACGAGATCCACGGCAATCGACAATGGATGTTCATTTCTGGTTATGTGTGTGATCATGTTGATGCCACCAGTTTTGGACACAGCACATAGCCATTAACCAACCGATAGCCTCAACATTGAGTCTGGCTCATTGTGTCATGTTGTTTGCTCACCACACCACCTCAGCGCTGCTGAGCAGGCACGCTGCACAGATCACACCATGTGGCACACGGCTGTAACTGCTACGCTCTCAAGGATAACAAAAATCAGCATCTTTTTATTGAACTTGGCCACCTTCTGCAGTTGTCAGCTCCAGGTGGAGTGGTTCATGCAACCATGCTTCGGATCCTTATGGGCTGCAGCACATTGAAAAGAAGCCGCACAACCTCCAGCACGTCACCAAAGGCCTCTCAAGCAGGATTCCACAAAAATAGACACGAAAGTAAAGGCTGCTTGCCTCTGCCGGAACAGCCTCGTCATTTTAAAATTCAAATGCAAGATGAACAGGGTCCGGCATGGACAACCCGCTCGCCTTCAGGCAAGGTGAGTCCCGTCGTGACCATCACTGTGGCTGTTCGAACGTATAGTGTATGAAACTCTCACACTTGCTGAGCTGAAGTACATTTGTTTGAACAGATCAATCATTCTGCTTGCCAGCCAAGAGCCACAGCAACTTGCAGTTCGCCATGGGGGCCATTCAGCTGTCCACTGGCCTCCTTGATGCAGCAGTCAAGGGCGGTGAAGTAACAGAAGCAGTCACGCTCAAGGTACAGACATGGAGCAGCAGTTTTTGCTTGGTTGTATGCCATGTGGATACTTGGAAGCAGACCACCATTGCCTTTGCACAACTTTTGATGTGTTGGAACATGTAGGCATGTTTGGTTGCAGCCCACTCTTGCTGGCATCTGCGCAGTTGGCTCAGCATGCCCAGCCAACGCTGTCATTGCCTTTGCACCCCTGACCCTCACGCTGGTCCTTCACAATCGTGTGTTCACCGGTGTTTGTTGGTGTTTCAGCAATGACGTACTTCTGTTGTGTGTCTGGGTGCTGCAGGTCGCTGGGTTGACGAAGGGGGAGAAGGGTCATTGGGAGTGTGCCCTGACAGATGGCAGCACAAGCTGCAAGGCTATCCTGCTCAACCAGGTGTGCCTTGATCAGGCAACAGCAGCAGTAGCTGTAGAATAAGCACCAACAGTCGCAGCCAGGCGTGCTTCAGTGGCTGGCACCATGCCGCCAGGCTGGTGCATGGCTGCGGCGAGATCAGTGCTACAATCACAGCTGTTTAATGCCTTGCTGCTTGCCAGCTGTCGCTGTACCTGCATGCCACTCCACCAGCAGCTTCAAGCAGGCATGGCTTGATGGTGTGCTCAACTGCGTAGGCTGCTGCAACTCAGTTGCAGCACCAGTTCTGTTGGCTGTGCTTCGAATCACAACAACACACCGCCCTGCACACCCTCCTTCTTTGCATGCGCAGTGGAAGAAGGGCCTTGACAGCGGCAAGCTGACGCTCAAGGAGGGAGCTGTGGTCAAAGTTGAGGTGCGCTGTGATATGCCAAGCTGGATGATCTCTCGGCATTGCTGAACATGCAGGCCTCAGCTGATCATGTAGAGCATGCATATTCGCCCACCCTGAAATTGGCCATCCGAGGCTATGCAAGGGCACACCTCGACTCACATGCTGCCTGCGAGTCTCCTCACACTGGAAGACCGCCCTTCCCAAGCATGCGGACATACTGTCCTCCACATGGCCATAAAACGGCTGCATCAACCCACCAACTGTGCTTGTGCCTGCCCGTCTCCCTAACCCCACCCACAAAAACCGCAGAGCTGCACCTTCAACCTGGTCCAGGACCAGCAGGTGCTCATGGTGGTCAACATGGAGCTGCTGCAGCAGGGCACCGGCAAGGACGCAGCAGCAGCAGCAGCAGCCTCGGACGCAGCCGGCAGCAAGCCCGACCAGCAGGCCACCCCCGCAGCAGCCAAGCAGCCGCCCACCACGCCTGGCGCCCAGCACAGCACGCCTGCAGGCGCAGGGACACGGTCGTTGCTGACCCCAGGACCCACCCCATCACCCTCTGAGGAGTAAGTGGGGGTCACCTGTGCCTCATAGGCTTCATGCGTGGTCAGTTGCTTGTGGCCATCAGTGCGGGTGTGATCTTCCTATAGCAGGTTCCAGGGAGTCACTTCTGCAACCTGCATGGTGCAAACTCATGGCATCCAGACTCTTCAAGGCAACATCGCCGCATGTACTGCCTGTACCGCCTGCCTGTCCATCCTGCAGGGTCAAGGGCACCCCAGCAGCCACACCCGCAACGGTGGGCCGCCAGCCTGCCTTCACCCCCGGCTCCACAGGCCCCCGCCCAGCAGCAGCATCCATCACAGTCGCAGAGCGTGCCGGGGTGCAGCCCATCGCAGCGCTCAACCCGTACCAGAAGAATGTGAGTGTATCCAGCTACAGCAACCAACCGATATGCACTTGGGACATTCGATTACGTCTGCATATGTTCACCAGCAGAACACAGCCACCAGAGGCCGGATGGCTTTGCGGAGGCTTCACCCAATGGCTGTGTTGATGATCAGTGCGCTGGGTGCCCCCTGCCGACATGTGTGGTCTGCCTTGCTCTGCCTTGCTCTGCCCTACTGTGCCGTGCTGTGCCGTGCTGTGCTGCTGCTGCGTCAGTGGTGCATCAAGGCCAAGGTGACGCGCAAGGGCCTGATGCGCTCCTTCAGCGCACGCGGGGGTGGCGGGGGTGAGACCAAGGTCTTTGACGTGGACCTGGCTGATGCCATGGTAAGAGAGGACTTGACCCTTCTGCTTGGATTTTGCTGTTCAAAGCAACGCATCTTTGCTCGTCAGGTGCAGCAGGCAGGGCTGTGCTGTGAGGTGCTGCCTCAAAATCTGGTGCTGTTGGCTGGGGCAGAGGCCACTTCTGGCGCCAAACAGTCACATGCATTTGCACACTTCTCGGCTCTGACGTTGTGTCCTCACACATGCTTGCCTTTCCCGCCGCAGGGCACTCAGATCCAGGGCAGCTTCTGGCGCGAGTCAGCTGACAAGTTTTATGACAGCCTGCAGGAGGACAAGGTGCGGGTGGTGGGCGGGCCTCATGTGTGCTGCAGCATGCACAAGCATGAAACCAGCCCAACAGGCAGTCCTTGCTGGTGCTGGGCAGCGGGTATGGGCTGGCAGCGTGTTGCCAGAGAAGCAGCATGCATACCTTTGTCCCTAACGGTGCCCGAGGATGATTGAAGTCCCTCATGTCTGTTTGTATGTGTGAGCCCTGCAGGTGTACTACTTCAGCAACTTCACAGTGAAGCCTGCCAACAAGCAGTACGTGACTGTCAGGAACGACTACCAGATTAACTTTGACAGCAGGTGGGTGCGCCCGTAACGTAAACAAGCAAATTCAGAGCAGGGCCAACAGCCAAGTACACATCAGCGGCACATGTCAGCACTACCTGTCAGCGTAGCTTGCCGCGCCTGCCCTTTGACTTGGCATGCCATGTGCTAGTGTCCCTTTGCGAACTGGTCACGCAGCTTGGGCTGTACAAGTATTTGTTACCGTAGTTTGCACAATGTGTTTTGTGCTGCACTGCGCGTCATGCCTAGTCAAAGTGTTTTTTTTGGTGTCGTCATTTCTATATGTTGCACTTTCTGTGCTGTGCTGCAGGACTGAGGTTGAGGAGGCCAAGGACCAGAGCGGCATCAACACAGACCTGCCTGTGGACCTGGTGCCCTTTGACAAGCTGGTCAAGCAGATCGGGCGCAAGGTGGGGCCCATGGCTGGTGCTTGGGATGTACTGGCGGCCTCCACTGCTGGGCAGTGCGCTTGTTCCGACAGCTGTGACCGATGCTGGGGTGACTGTCGTCTTGGCTGGCATAGGCAGTGGCGGAAACCACTCCTCCCAGCACCTGTGAACGGACCTCCAAGCCCACACGGCAGACAAATCTACCTCCACAAAGCTACTGTCTTACGTACATTGTGTGGGCACTGTGGTTGCTGGTGCCTGCAGGCTCCCTTTGACATCATGGGCATGATCACCTCTGTGGGCACTGTGGGGTCTGTGAAGCGCAAGGCAGACAACTCTGACGTCTCACGCAGGGAGGTCACACTGGCAGACAGCAGGTGAGCCCAGCAGTATAACTTGAGAGCGTGCGCCATAGTGTGCTTGTTGTGGGCACAAACAGCAATCATGATCAAGTACGGGATCACAGCGTGTTTTGATGTGTGTTTGTCTGGTACACCAGCAGCCCTTTGCAGAGTCGAGTGCGCTCTGTGAGCCTGGAAGCCATCAAATGCTTGCACGGCAGTGGTGCTTACGTCTGCAGCAAGATCACAATGTGACCTCCTCGTTGCTGCTGCCCATGTGCCTTCTCCATGCTGCAGCCGCTTCAGTGTGGTGCTGACGCTGTGGGGCAACAATGCAACGTGTGCTGAGCTGGAGGAGGGCATGGTCCTGCAGGTGTGTTGCTGTGTGGGCTGGTACCCCCCTACCATATATACTTGACACACCTGCACCGTGTGCGCGTCCCTATGTAGTGATGTGTGTGCGTGGATGTGTGTGTCTGTGGGTATGTGCTGACACAACGACTGCGCACTGACACCACGTAGCCAAAGCAACAAGATGTATGTGCGGGAGCATGAGTACGAACCTGCGTGCCCACATGCCTACGTGTATTGTGCAGGTGACAGCAGTGAAGGCCAACGACTTCAACGGCTGCTCGCTGTCAAGCCTGTCACGCAGCAAGGTGGGTGGCTCACAGACGTCAGAGATGCACTCAAGGCAGCCATTGGTTGCACTTGTGGACCATCCAGGCACTGCACTGAACGCAGCCAGCAGCTGAAGCACACGACTTGAGCTGATGTTCAGTACCTGCAAATTCCCCAGGTGCCCACCTGACGCGCCAGGCTGGCGTGCTTGGCTGGTGTACCATGATGCTTGGTGTAGCACTGTTCTGCCTGGCACTGTTGAGCCCTGTTGTGTTGTGTTGTGTTGTGTTGGGGTGGCCTGCAGGTGACGCTGGACCCCGACAGTGTAGATGGCGCTGAGCTGCGCCACTGGTGGAGCAGCGAGGGCAGCAGCAGCGACATCATCCCACTGGGCCAGGTGTGTTGAGTCGTTCAGCATGCTGTGGGTCAGTGTTGGTGCATAATCTGCGAATGGGTGGGTGTGTGGGGTGGGTGTGGGTGCAGCAGTGAGGGCGGCAGCAGGCACATCCCCCTTCTGGGTCAGGTGCACACGACTGTACTAGCTGTGCCTGCCAAAGGCATGTGTGCAAGCTTGCTTGGCCTTGGGATGCAGGCAGAGTGTGCCACACTCAGTCCATGCTATTGCCTTTGCGCCCTTACATGTCAGGCCAGAAGCATTGTACACTACTGGCGTGTGTGTGTGTATGCCTGTGTGCTTGCAGTCCCTGACGGGTGGCGCTGCCAGTACTGGTGGTGTGCGCCGCAACAAGCTGGAGCTGCTGTCTGCTGTCAACGTGAGTTTGCTGGCGTAGGGGACCCTAGCTCATTCATGTGGCAGGGCAACAGCTGCAGTGCGTAGGCGCACTGGCCGCTGTCAGGCATTTATGGACATCAACTTTTGGTTGCCTTTTGGTGACTGAAACATTTTTCATGTTGCCCCTTCTGTTGTGCTTGTCCCGTGTAGCCTGAGGAGCCCCTGCCTTCCCCAGATGCCAAGCCCACATACCACGACATGGTCGTGACAGTGGCGCAGGTAAGCAGCTGACACATGCAGGCTGGCCATGTGACACCCAGTATGGTCCAGCAGGTTTGGGAACCTTTGGAGTGGCAGTGGCCAGGATGCTTGGGCATGCTTATCGCACAGGGCAGGGTGACTGCACAGGGTGACAGTTCCATTATTGGTGTGACCCCAACTGGCAGCAAGAGCAACTGACCTGGCCAATCTTTATGGAGGGACTGGTGTCTGATGGTCGTGCTGGCGCACTGTCCTTTGCTCACAGGTGTATGACGAGAAGCCACTGACATACATGGCCAACCCTGCCACGGGCAGGAAGGTGGTGAGTATCAGCTGCTTGTAGTGCCGTGCTGTGTCATGCTGTGCATCTCTGTGCACCTTTCTGTCAAACATACTTGTATGCAACTTGCACCGCCTGCGAAGGGGACAGATGCGTAACCTGACCGGTGCTCTTGTGTGTGTGCGCAGGTCCCGCAGGACGGCCGCTACTGGTGTGAGCAGGACAGCTGCTACGTGGACGCGCCAGAGCACCGCTACATGATGACCGTGATGCTGGCAGATGCGACAGGCCAGGCATACGTCACCGTCTTCAACGAGCAGGTGTGTTGACAGCAGGCTTCTGTGGCGTGGAGGGGGTAGCAAACACGCACACTGCGATGCTGCTCTCCGCTGTGTTCGCGACCTGCAGCAAGGCCCATCTGCCTTCACTACAAACAACACTGTGTCTTCTGACTGCGTCTGCATTGCACACTGCCCTGTGCTGCCCAGGGTGCAACACTGCTGGGATGCAGTGCGGACGAGGCAGCAGCAAAGCAGGAGAACGACCCAGATGCGTTCAAAAGGTGCGTCTATGTGGCACAGCCCCTACTCATGAGGCACACGTGGGCCAAACGTAGTTGAAGCTGCAACAAAGCAGCCCAGCGCAGGGTTCATGGTGTGCTTGCAGTATGAACATCATCTTGCTTGGTGTTGCATGGCATGCTGTGGTTCGCAGTGCAGAGCACGATCACACAGTGTTTCGTGCCCCTGGTCATCAGCAGGCATACATGTTTGTGGTCGTTGGGCCTCCGCGTGTCATTGTCCTGTGTTTTGAATGAGTGTGCATGTTGTGTCATGAGCATGCCTTGTTGTTGGGTACTGCTGTGTGTGTGCATGTTGTTATGATCATGCCTTGTTGTGCGGTACGGCTGCGTGTGTACGTGCAGCATGATCAAGGACCTGCAGTGGTCGGAGTGGAACATGACGCTGGCGGCGCGCACACGGGAGTACAATGGCGAGCGCACCATGCGCCGCAGCGTGCAGCGGGTACGTGGGCTCATGCGCTTGACCTGCTGTCATGATTGCCATGCTACAGCAACGCCCGGCTTGAACACGGAACAGCCTGCTGTGGTGTCACAAGCTCGTGCTGTTGTTTCAGCATCAACAACTCCATGCATGTCGGGTATCTCTGCGTGTCAAGGCAGCCCAGTGTATAGACGGTATGTCGGTCTACATCCCCAGAGGCAGCCCTGTGGAGTCTATAAAGGAATCCAGTTCCTGAAACCCGAGTGTTTGTGTGCTGCCTGCAGTTGAAGCCCATGGACTATGCCACCGAGGGCCACAGGCTGCTGCAGCTGATCCAGCAAGGCCAGCAGTAGGGAGTAGTAGTGACCTCTGGGGTGGAGGGTGCCACAGCTGCCGCAGTGCGGTGTTGAGAATGATAATTGTGGTGTAGCACCAGGCCCTGGTGTCGTCTTGGTCAGGGCTTGGTTGCAAACGGGGGTGGGTGAGGACACAAAGCAGACAATCTGAACTACCTGTGCCAGGCTGTGCTAGGCTGCTGTGTGAGTTTTGGGTAGCTTTGTTAGCACAGGCTGCCAGACACTGGCGTGATCCTGGTGGCTCATGTCACATCATCTGACTGTACGTGTGTGGTTGTCTGCATGCGCCAGTCGCCAGGACAGCTCAGTGTCTGGCACGGTCAACGAGGGTGTTGACCGAAGTCGATCACCCGCAATAGTCTGCAGACTATTGTGATTGATTGGTATCATAACTCTTTAGTCAATGTCCTGCATACCACGCGACCACCCAGCGCTCAAATGCAGCAGTGTCGCAGGCCGGTGTGAACGGCCGTCCGAACTTTCATCTACTCCACTGCAGGGACATGGCGTTCCTGATTCTCATTACATCTATTTTCAGCAATTATTTCGAGCAATCCAGTTGATTACCGCAAAGTTCCCAGCAGAAGGAGGAACAGCGACACTGGAC
>QAXK01012638.1:0-18339 GCA_004335735.1 Chlorella sp. KRBP | reverse complement strand
TTCAATGTGCTGTGCTGTGCTGCGCTGGTGCAGGTCGCTGGGGGGGAGCTATCACTGCTGCCCTGTTCCTGCAGGAGTTCATCAGTGAGGGCACCCAGTGGGCCCACCTTGATGTGGCAGGGCCGGCTTGGAATGACAGCACCAGCCTGCCCACAGGCTTTGGCGCTGCAACACTGGCACAGTGGGTGGACAGCTTGGCATGTGGCATGGCCACGCAGTGATTTTGAGGTCGGTGTCAACCACATTGGTTGAGAACTGGCAGGGTGTAGGGCTGCGTGCTGACAGTACTGTAGGGGATGACCACACAGTGGTGTTGGGCTGCCATCGGTGTGTGATAGTGTGTGTAGTGATGCTTTTGCAGCGCATACCATCAGTGTTAGAGCACAGCGGATGCAGACTGGCCTTCCACTGATTGGAAGCACTTGGGTGGTTTGAATACGAGATTGTGTGGACGAGATTGTGTGGACCTGTGTACTGGGAACAGGTGTGGGTTGTGTGGCAGTGCAAAAACTTGTGCCTGGCCAGGTCAACTGTGTGCAGTGCCTCATGGAGTGCCCCCCTCCCTGGCCTGGCAAAGAACTATGCAGCAGGCCCCGCTGGGATGCCACAGGGGGTGTGGTGGTGGCACAAAACAACATGCACGTGTCATGAGGTATGATCACTGCACACACAGACTGTTTGGACTTGGTGTGGCTGGCACATGTGCTGTGAGTGACGAGGATGTATATCACTGAGTGAGAAGGTGCATTGTGCTGCTACGCTTTGGCCTTGTGCACCAGACGTCAGACATGGAGACACCAAGGGTATCGAGCGGTCACTGCACTCTGCTACGGCCTCTCTCACGGTACAGCCTGCCACAGTACTGCCACCTTGTGACCTTTCATCAGCTGCAGGAGAGCCACCAAACAGACCACAAGTTGACTCAGTGTGTGCAGCCACAATTGTACATGTGGCCTCGTGGGTTACTTGCGGGACTGACTGTGCATGAGCTGTGCACCATGTTATACATCACGTCGGATATGGGACCATGTGCATGTGCGTTCTTATGTAACACTCTGAGGCCGCTGTCAATACACGTAGGGCGGGGTTATGAAATGCAAGGTGAACTGCGTGCACTGCCTTGGCAGTCATCACCGCTGCTGTGCACAGCCGCCTCCCCTGTTTCTTGAGCCTTGTTACACAGCCAGTGGCGGGCTCAAGATACACTTCTTGTAATGGTCTGATGCTCAGCTCAGATGGTACCTCTCCACATATTCAACCTCAGCGAAATCACACGCCGCAAGGGCGACACACCACCCTCAGTCAAACCCTGGTCAAACACGTTGAACCCTGCCTTCTCCAAGGCTTGGAGGTACAGCCCAGCCAGTGTCCCCTGCTGCATGACCTGTCCTGCTGCTGGTGGGAGCTTGGTCAGCAGCTTGCGAGCTTCCTGCAAGTGCCCGTTTGCTGCCGCTGCCACCTCGAACACAACGTCACACAGGCCCTCTGAGACCTCTCCCCTGTAGATGTCCTCCTGCGACACCTTGTGCTGGGAGCACAGCTCCAAGGGGAGGTAGGAGCGTCGCTTGCTGGCCTGGTAGGGGGTGCCACGCAGCAGCAGTGCCACCCCTATGGCCTTGCCTAGGTGGCTGGCTGCGTGGTCTGCATCTCTGCTGACAACACCTGCACACACATCAACACAGGGCACGAGTGCTTGCAGCAAAAGAAGCACCAGGGCAACGATGCTGCTCACTCCTGTACAGCATCCTTGCTATGTGGGTATACCTGACCAATGCACCCGGCCTAGGCGTCCGTGCATTGGTGTCATGGTGTCCAGACCATGCTGGCATGCGGCACTGCAGTGCCGTGCCGTATGCTGTGTACGCATGCTCAGACAATGCCCTTACTCTGGGCGCCTGGCACATATGCATAATCTCAATTCCTTACCTGCAGCTCCTAGTTGCAGGTACAGCAGCTGTGAGGCTGTGTTCTCTGCATAGCTCTCCAGGTCCGTCACAGTCAAGGGTGGTGCAGGTGCTACCAGGTCCTGCTCCCTCGCATCCAACATGCGCTTGAGCTGGTATATGCTGGCCCTGCTACTGCTCTTGCTGCTGCTGCTGCTGCTGCTGCTGCCACTGCTGCTGCCTCCATAGAGAGTGTCCCAGAGTGCAGTGAGCACTGGGTGGGCTGGTGGGGGCCTGCCTGCAGACAAGTTCGACAGCGCATCCCGCCACCACTGGAACCTGCAACAGGCGGCAGCGCAGCACAGGAAGACAGTAGACGCATCTCCATAGGCAGCCTGACACCAAGCTTGTGGATTTAACGTAGCTGTCGCAGGCCATCTGTCCCATGGGCCAAGGCACCGTCACCATGAGTGGGTTTGTGAGCTGAGGACTGGTCTCACAGTACGACACTGCATTCGTGGCGTGGCCATTGCACTGTGTTGACATTGTTGCTGAGCACCGCTGTGAGGCCATGCAGGGCTCAAAGGAATGCCCTGCATGCGCTATGCTGAAGGCATTGTAGTGCTACCAGCACTTGGCAACTGATCGGCAACTGATGAGCAATGCCGTGTGATCCGTAGGCGGCACACACCTGATCTGTGTGATGATGCTCTCCTTGCTCTTTATGTGCTCCCCCATGAGCATCGTCTCTAGGTTGAAGGCACGCAGCGACAGCACCTTGAGCCGCAGCTCCTGCAGCACGCCACAACAACTGCATGTCAGGTGCACCCACTTGCACCCTGAGCTGATGGAGTGGTGCATGTACCACCCGCTGCACTGTCGCTGCTGTGCTACCAGCACTGCTTGCATGTGGCTGGGACCTTCAAGCATAGCTCAGCACAGCACAGCACAGCACAGTACTGTCCTGAAAGGTCCACTGCCTACTCAGTAGCTAGCATGAGACTGGTTCAGCACCATGCCTGCTGTCCCACAGGCTTTACCTTGGGGAGTTGGACGACCCATAGGAAGTTGTCTGGGTCGTGCTGCCTGGGGGCAGCAGCACAAGCATGTTGTAGGGCAGTTCGTTGCGTTTGCATAGATCAGATTGGGTCAATCCCAACCAGCGTGCAAAATCCGATGCTTGCCTCAACGGGGAGGCAGCACATGAGCAATGCGGCTCTTTCAGCTAGTGCTGGACTGTGGCAGAGCAGGGCAAGCCAGGACTGACAAAAGCTCCGCAGTGCCCCTGCATTTTGGAGCTATCAGACAGGGTTGCTGCTTGGACACCGCATTATGACTGCTATGCTGCTGCCGCCCCTGCACATTTCCGCACCTGACAAGTTGTGCGCAGTGCTCATAGGCTGTGCGGATCTCCTGGCTATTTGGGGTGGGGCCTGTGCTGTAGGCCTGCTGACTGCTATGGGACACTAAGGAACTAAATATAGGTGGCAATGCTGGACGGAGGGGTCGAAGCAGCTGCTGGGTGCACAGCTGGTATAGTGCCATGCTGTTGCCCTAAGGTCAGCTGTAGCAGCAGTAACCTTGATAGTAATGCTTTTTCGCTGCCTGAGGCATCTCCACCAGACGTGCCAATCGCACTAGCTTATCCCGACCGTGGTACGCAGCTGATACCATGCATTCAGCGTGGTTCAAGCTTCATGAGTCAACGCGCGTAACCACCCACAGATCACCTCGTGGCACCGCACGATCCTGCAGGACATACCGACCTCAATCACAAGTTGCGCTGCTTTTTCAGCTCTAAGAAAATCGTGATTAAGGCAGTTCGCTTTCCAACGATCACTCCTATGCGTGCTCAGCTGACTTGCAGGCCTTGCAGCAGCAGTCCCTGCTGGTTCAGTCAAGCCTCACAGCCTCACAGAGCGCGCAACACACTGCCTTACGATCTTAGGAAACTCATAAAAGCAACAGCATCCAGCACAACAGCAGAAATGACCTTGACAGGAGACCAGCAACAGCTGCCAGCAGTGTACAAACGACTGGTGGCCAAGCGCACAGGTGCCTCTTTTGCAGATGTAGCAGAAGTTGAGGAGACTCCAGTGCCCCATCCGGGACCCAACGAGGTACGTTGCTTGATCACGGTTATTGCTTGCAATGGCGCTTGCGTTCATGCAGCTGCTCAACCACAGATGCCAGTACAGCATGCATGCACGTGCGCAGCACCCGCAGCAAGTACGCCACTTGTCATGTGTGAGGCACAATGGAATACCCCCCCCCCGCACTCAAGTACTGTGTGTATCACAAATGATGTCTCTAGGACGTCGCCCATGTCTTCCCGCACCTCAGAGAATTCACAATGTACACAACTGTAGGTACCTGTAAACAAGGTCACCTGTTGGGCTCTTTCACCTCTCTCTCATTGCAGCATGACATGGCCAAACTTCTCTGTTTATCTGATACAGTAGTAACACTTCAAATGGCCAAAGCGCAGTGCTCAACCACCTCTTGCACCACTGCCTGACACCCCACAACCTGCGCAGGTCCTTGTGAAGATGCTGTATGCTGGCATCAACGGGGGCTGTGAGACATTCAGGGTGCGGGGTGAAGGTGCCTTCACAGCAAACAAGGCCAAGCAGGAGTATGCCCTAGGGGCAGAGGGTGCTGGCGTCATTGCTGCTGTAGGGCCTGGCGTCAAGGGCCTCACAATAGGCCAGCATGTCGCATGCAACGGAGCAGCAGCGTTTGCAGAGTACGGCCTCACGCAGTCACACATGGTCACACCTGTACAGCAAGCCAGCCCCGAGATTGTTGCACTGACGCTGTCAGGTGTGACAGCAGCAGCATCGCTTGAGCACACCGCCAAGGTGCAGCCGGGGGAGGTGGTCCTGGTGACGGCAGCAGCAGGCGGCACGGGGCACTTCGCTGTCCAGCTGGCACAGATAGCAGGCGCCCGGGTGGTTGCAGTGGCAGGCTCAGAGGCCAAGAAGCAGAGGCTGCAGTCACTGGGACTCGAACGCGTGATCAACTACATGGAAGAGGTGTGTGTTGGGTGGTGCGGGGGGCAGGTTTGCCCGGTGAGGTCCCTGCAGGCAGCAGTTGACAGCAGGAGCACTAGCCATGCCGGCTTGCAAAGCCGCGCAATAAGGTTGCTCAGGTTATGCGTACATCATGAGTCTGCATTTGCTGGGCAACCGTGGCATTTTGTGCGTCATCTTTGCTATGACAAGTGACGTGGCAATGCAGGTGCCGATAAACGTCATCATCTGTGACGCACACTACACTTGTACACACTCATGCTCACTTGTGCGACATTGCCAGTAAGGGGCACTCCCCCAAGGCTGCTGCTGTCTCTGTGTAGCTGATATCTGGGTTTGGGGTACATGACTGCTGCAGGACGTTGCTGCTGTGCTGGCAGCAGAGTACCCTCAAGGCGTTGATGTGGTGTACGAGGGCGTGGGTGGTGCTGTCAGGGCCGCCATCATGCAGCATCTGGCACCTAGTGCACGAGTCCTGCAGGTGGGATAGGATGGCTGCTGGGCTTGATTGAGGTCCGACTGGCCGCTCTCACTGGCACTCAAGCTCCAATGAGTGGGGTGCATTGACATGTCGGGCGCATTTGCTCAATGCAGACAACATCGCGTGATGTGTTAGTAGGTTGCTTTGGGAGATGTTGGTGAGCAGCCTGCTTCCTCGGAGAGATAACAAGCCCTACATGTGTGTGCCCTGTGTGCAGGTGGGGTACATAAGTGAGTACCCACACGTCCAAAACCAGCAGGTGTCAGCAGCTGAGGGAGGGCTGAGTATGGACCAGCTGTTCTGGGGCGGCAAGACCATCGATCTGGACCAGGGCAAGAAGGTCTTTGGTCAAATCTGGCCCACGGTGAGCTGCTGCTGACCTGGCGGGTCTTGTGCATGTATGTGTGCTGAGCTGCATGCTGGTAGTGAGGCTGTAGACTGCGCTGCGTGTCGGCTGCTGCCTGTCACAGTGAACCGAGCCAGTGTTGACCATACCACCTGTACCTGCCAGTGCACACCCTGTTTCACCAACCTCAACTCACATGTTTGCGCTGCATGTGCCTGTCACTTGGTGTGTATCATGTGTGCAGGACATCTCTGCCATACGGTCCAGCAGGTCCAAGGTTTTCCAGCTACATGCAGAGGGCAAGCTGCAGGCCTGGGTGGACGTGGGGCACGGCTACAAAGGGGTGGAGCAGATACCGCAGGCGATTGACTACATGCTACAAGGGGGACATACTGGCAAGGTGGTCATCCCATTGTGATTATTCGGTTGTAACAAGTCGTGACGTTGCCCATGGACAACTTGCTTGCCATGAACTGTTGCAAGCCATGCATGTGAGCACAAAAACCTTGGAGGGGTATACCCTGGGATATCCCACAGCCTGCAGGCCATAGCAGGGTCCGGCATTGTTCATAGTATTGCAAAAAACGCAACCTGCAGGGTCGCGGCACTCAACCCCAGCGCCTCGATTTGACCCAGGCTGAGCGACCCAGGCTGACCTAGGCAACCCCACCAGCCAGCAGCGCCGTGCAGCCAATTGATCGCTACGTCCATTTTTTAGAGCGTGGAAAACCAAAGTACTGTGCTTCACACCATGACTCTCGCTGGTGCACATGCTGGAGCAGTAACCACCTCTCAGCACCAGCTCAACGCCGCTGCAAGCTCCTGCAGCGATGTCACTACCCTGGAGAAGCTTAAAGAGGTACGTTTGGGATACTCAGCGACCCAGATCCTTTCTGTATGGCCCAGGAGCCCACTGCAAGCCAGCACTTGGCCCTTCCTCTGCATCAAGTTGACTTCACTGCTGTAGAACCAGCATTTGTCATGCACCTGCCTTGGTCTGGGCCTGGTTGCTTTCTCTCAACACAGCTTCATATACTACAATAGCAAAGATCAATTCCATCAATGTATCAGCATCGGCAGGCAAACAACTTGTTGCCCGACCAGACAGGGCCCCCTCAGTAGCCTCCACTGCAGCTCAGCCTGCAGTGTCATACATACACCGTTTCACTCACCCACTAGCACTGTAAAGTCACTAATTGTACGAGACCTCGTCGTTCCCGTGCAGGTGACCTGTTGTGGCATCACAGCACAGGCTGTCCAGGGCTCAATCACATGCATCAGTGTGCCAAACCAAGGCCCTCAACTGTCATACTGGCCCCCAGCAGTAAGCCAGTTCAGCAGCCTAACCTCCATCAACCTGTCAGGCAATGCCATCACCTTCATCCCCCAGTCCATCCAGAACCTGCAGGGCTTGCAGCAGCTTCTGATGTCACGCAATGACCTAGGGTCACTGCCGCCTGAGATCGGCGCACTCACAGCCCTCACTGAGTTGGACGTGGGCGCGAACAAGATCAGAAAGCTGCCAGACGCCATCTGCAGCTTGACTGGGCTCAAGGTATGCACGTTTCACACATGTCAAGCCCCGTCAAGACCCCCCTTGGCAGCAGCACACATGTGTGATGAAGTAGCTGCAGCACAAGAGAGCCCCTCCCTGCACTCACTGCATCAGTCCCACACCTTGTGAGCACATATCGCAAGCCTAACCAGGCAGCAGCAGCAGCAGCAGCCGTCTCGTTGCTCACCACTAGGGGTTGATGCGACCAAAGCTGCACCGCGCAACACACGCCTGCACCCCTCCCTGCTACAGGTGTTGAATGCCTGGGGCAATGAGCTGAGCAGCCTGCCTGATGGCTTTGGTGCCCTCACTGGCCTCATACGGCTGGGGCTGAAAGGCAACCAGCTCACAGCCCTGCCTGACAGCTTCACAGGCCTGACAGACCTTGTGGAGCTGTTCCTCACAGACAACAAGCTGACCACACTGCCACAAGGTAAGGCAGCATGCTGCAACACAAGTGCCGACAACAACACTGCCGCCTGTGGGGGCTGTGGCGGTGCTTGGTACAGACACAGCACGCTGGTGCCAGCCCTGCCGTGTTCATGATAGCTGCAGCCGTGGTTCAAACAGGTGGGACAGCTGTGTTGAAAGGGGTGGATCGGAAGAGTGGCGGCTGAGACTTGGGGCACTTGAGAGGCTTGGACCTTGCCTCCTGCATCTGACAGTGTGCATACTGCACAGTGCAACTGACAGCAAACAATCGTGCCTGCAGCTCTTTTGCAGCAGTGCACACAGCAGTGGTCAGCACGCGTACACTGTTTTTGTGCTGCAGGGTTTGGCGGGCTCAAGTCCCTGGTGAAGCTGCAGGCCTCTTACAACCCGTTTGAGTCCTTGCCTGATGACATGTGGCAGCTGCCAGCACTCGAGATGTTCAGGCTGGCAGTAGGGCACCTGCAGGCGTGGCCTGCCCAGCTTGGTAAGCCGTTGGATTGCCTTGCCGCCTGCGGTGCTGTGTTGTGTTGTGCGAGCTGTCCTGGGATACACCAGCAGTCCATTGTAGGCCCAGGAATGTTGGCAGCACAGCGCACTGTGTGCCTCTGAAGCGACCTGCCTCTGAAAGCACCTGCATGCAAAAGGAGGGCCACCAAGCAGGCAGCACAGGGAGGTCACAAGACTGTGCTTGTGTGTTGGTGTGCTGATGGTCATGTTGTGCTGTGGGTGGGCTGCGCCTCCAGGTGGCCTGCCTCGACTGTCTTGGTGCTCCCTAGGCAGTAACCCGGCCGCTGCGGGTGTGCCTGCCCTCCCGAGCCTGCCGCGTGTGCTTGTGTCAGAGCTGTCACTGGGCAAGAAGCTGGGCCAAGGGGCATCAGGGGAGGTGTTCAATGGTGAGCAGGGCGCATACACTTGCACTGCTGAGTCTGGCCATTGCGGTCATCACTAGTCCACAGGGCCCGTCTTCCTGCAACAGCTGGTGCAGCAAGTTGGGCCAAGGTGCTTGAGGGGTGGTGTCGAACAGCAAGCAGAGCCATCATGCATGCACTAAAGTAGCAAGTTGAGCATAGCAGCACTCACATGTATATTTTGTACCACGGGCAGCGTGTGTGGTGGCAGCTTTGCAGCCGTTGTGTGGGTAGAAGGAGGCGCCGCTACAGTAGTACATCGTGGGCGCTGACGTCCCTACTCACGGGTTGCATGTGTGTGCTGCGGGCAGGTGTGTGTGAGGGCCAGGCTGTTGCAGTCAAGATCTTCCTGCCAGGCTCCAGCCCAGATGGGTCAACCCTTGAAGAGATCGCCATCACCTGCAGCAACAGCCACCACAACCTGACCCGAGTGCTGGCTGTGGTGGTCGATGAGGGCCAAGCTGGCAGCAGCAGCAGCAGTGGACCTCTGGAGCTTGAGGCTATCAAGGGCCTGGTGATGGTGCTAGTGCAGGGTACACCCATGGCAGACAGGCCTACCTCACAACACCTCCTGCGCTGCAAGTAGGTGCTGCAATGGTCATGATGGGCATGGTTCAGGCTTCAAGCGCCTGCTGACTTGTTGTGATGTGCATCAAAGCATGCAGTAGGGTTGGGTGGGGCGCATGGCCGCCAGTCATGGAGGTTCACTTGCCATGTTCTTTGCCCTGCGGTGCGTTCGGAAAGGAGGGTGTGCCCAGTGGCAACCAGCAGCCGTCTGCTCGTTTACGCCACTCATGCAAGCTAGAAGGCGCGTCCATCCTCCTCAACACTACCGCTGCTTGCCTGCCGATGCTGCTGCGTGCAGGTGGCCAGCCCAGAGGCGCTACAGCAGCAGCCAGGTGCTGCACATCTGCAGTGGCCTTGCCAGTGCCCTCAGCTACCTCCACAGCAAGGGCGTCTGCCATGGGGACGTGTACGCCCACAACATTATGCTGGAGGGTGAAGCACATGCTGTGCTGTGTGACTTTGGCGCAGCCTTCTGCTACGACCACACTGCTGCTGGTGGCTTCTGGGAGGCGATGGAGGTCCGGGCTTTTGGCTTGTTCATGGAAGGCCTCCTGCAGCACACTGATGACGCAAGCAGCAATGGCAGCTGCTGTGCTGGGGGTGCCAGCTTGCAGAGTGATGAGGCTGCGGGTGTGTTGCAGCAGCTGCACGGGCTGCTGCAGCAATGCATTGCTGTGGAGCCAGCAGACAGGTTGAGTTTTGTTGAGCTGCAGCAGCAGCTGGAGGCTTTGAAGCAATGAGCCTGTAAGAAAGAGTGTTGGAGTGAGTTTGTGTCAGCGCAACATGTTTCAACCGTTTGCTGCAATGGTGAGCAGGTGGTCAACAGTCATGTGGAACCAGCCCAGTGTGAGGGAACCCTCCCTGACAGTGGGTAGCTGTTGTGTCATGCAGTAGAGCTTGGGACACACGAAACATGTTTGGTGAGCACTTTTCATCCTGTGCATATGCTTGCAGAGAGTAACATCAGTTGTACTGATCAAGAGGTCTGTGCATAGGTGACCGAAAATCTGCACACGCATATGTAGCATGCGTACTGCCAGGAATGAAATACATGTGTTGTGCAAGGTGGCTAGGTGTTGTGCTGCTTCCCTCCCCAACCTGAAAACTATCAAGGCAGATGTGTCAGTGTGTTACATTTCTCGTCACAACATGACAGCCACTATGACAGGATGCAACATCATACTCCATCACAACCGACAGAGGATACCACACTCGTCACACCTTGTCTTCCACACTTGCAAAGTCTTTGACACACACATAGTGTTCAACACATGTACTGCCGCACAACCTTGTCATTCCTCCTGGCCATGCTTCCTTCCTTCTGTGGTGCACAGCACCTTTCATTGCCGGGAACATGCGTCCCACAAACAATTAGAGAGGGTAATGCCTTTGACAGGCAACTTTCATTACGCACAACACCACGCCGTACAGTACAGCATTGCAACGGCAGCTTTCATTGAGGTGGGTGCAGCTGCAAGTGCACAAGCTGGACACTCCTAAGATAGAAACAACAAAGACACAAGGCACCACCACCTGCTCACCGCAAGTGGGCAGGCCTTGATCCATGTCCAATCAGGTGCTTTGTCAGCACACATGTTGTACTGCAGGGGCAGATGTCCACAAGCAGTACTACTCGGTTGATTCAAAGACAGTACAGATGACAGAACACTCAGGTTGGCAGTACGTTTGAGTACAACACTCCCTGCAACACTCTCTCAAGACCCGTCGCACACAACTTCTCTCCACTCAAAACAGCTGGTGGACACAATACCTCAATGTTTTGACTGGACCAGGCCAGCTCTGCTGGTGTAAGGCACAAACATGCAAGTTGACATCGACGCACATGACGATAGTGCTACACTCATGTGGTGGTGCACAGCTTGCTCTGTCGACACAACATGACACTGTGCTGGCATGTCACAAGACGCACAAAGTATGCCCATACACCTGCGCTTTGCATTGCTGCAAGTGCCCAGTGCTACACGAAAGAATCAGCCTACACTACTCTCTTGGCTGGGCTTTTGCTGTCATGCACACAACATGTGGTGCACTCACATACAGGCAGCACCACAGCGGCAAGGGACTTCAAGCTCGCTAGTACAACCACAACACCCGGATCCAACACAGCGCCTCACAGACAGTTTACTGGGTAGCAGCAGGCTCAGTGGAGGTGGAACCGCGGGAGGATGTGGTCTTGCCCTTGCGGCTGGTGACGGGTTTCACTGCCAGCTTGTCCACAGCAGTGCAGGCCATGAAGGAGGCCCAAGCAGCCAGGGCAAAAAAGATGTTCTGGCTGGAGATGCCAGTCTCTGCGGGGCGGTAGATAGAGGTGGCAGAAGAGGACAGCAGCAGGGACAGAGGTGTGAGTTAAGCAGCTTGACAGCTTCCAGACTGCCGCGAGAAACTTGTATATATCAGTCAAAACAACGCAACATGAGTGTTGGCGCTAGCAAACCTGTCACATGCAGGGCAGAGTGGTGTGTACATGCAAGCAGAGAGTGCTTGCCAAGCCGCTGCAGAGGTTAAAGGCATGACACAGCACTGCCATGCTTGGAATCCAGGCACTTCAGGAGGACCTCACCTGCACTGAGCTGGCCCACAGGGCCCAGGCCGGTGTACAGCTCGCCCACAATGGCTGCCACAATGCCAAGTGCTGCCAGCCTGCCTGCAAACAGCTCATTCTGTGCTGTGAAGCCCCAGATGCTGACGCCAAAGAACTTGCCAGGGCCGTCCAGCAGGGTGATCTTGGGGTCCTGCAGGGGGCCGACCACAGGCTCTGCTGTGGGCTTGGCTGCAGGCTGCTTGAATGTGGCAGAGTTGGGCAGGACGCTGGCTAGGAGGTTGAAGCCAACCAGGCCAGCCAGGAAGAGGCCAACTTGTTCCTGTAGATGCAGGGCAGACACACAACAGCAGGAGTGAGAGGCCTGCTCAGGATGGCATACGTGAGGTTATGTGAGGTGGGTGCTGGATGCAGGGTGAAGTGGTTGCAGCCACAAGCAGTTGGCCAATGGCAGGAGGTCACAGCCACAAAAGTAGGGTTGGCAGCTGCCAGGCCTGTCACTGGCTGTATCCCATGTGAATGCAGGTGCAGCAATGCAAGGCATGCAACACAATAGGCACACATTGGGTTGCCAGAGTCAAGGTCTCACCTGCTGCAGGCCGAGCTCATAGCCCAGCTGTCCCAGGACACCCTGTCCTGAGATGAACTCGCCGATTACAGCAGAGCCAAAGCCGAGCATGCTCATGCGGGAGATGAAGACCTCGTTGTCAGGGGTGAAGCCAAGCTCGAAGCCAGCCACGGGCTTCCTCTCCTTCTTGGCGACCTTGTTGGCCACCTGCAGAGGCACAGCAGTGGAAGGAAGTGTGGTCAGGACATTCACAAGGGTCGGGCGTAGGCCAAGCGAGCTGTTTGCATGCATGAACAAATCTTTCCTGCAGACAGACAGCAGAGCAAGGCACTTGCGAAAGCTCCCCCACCAGCGCTTTCCAACAGGGCTGTCTCCCACCATCCACAGTTTCGCTCACCTTGACATTTGTCAGCAGGGCCGCACGGGGCACAACAGCGCGCCTGGAGACCTTGCCAGCAGCAGCAACGGAAGAAGAAGCACGCATAGACATTGTTGCGGAGGCCATTGTGTCTGAGAGTTGCTGTTGACGTGCGAGGTACGTAAGTGGGTTGAGTGTGCTTGGTCTGCTTTAGCAAGCTGTACTTGTGAGCGTTTGTTGTATAATCCTATTGTTTGACCTGCTTATATAGGCTTGGCTGCTGGGTGGGGACACTCTGGACCCGCTGCAAGCCACGTAAAAGACGTGGTGGCAAGTTCGCCCACCACACGTGCGCCCACCACAACCACAACTTGTGGTAGGGTATGGTTGATTACGACGAAGGCGCCTGGAAGGTCGATTGACTCCTTACGTTCAAGACATCAGACACAGCGTGTCCCACCATCAAGCCTCTCATCCACTGTTTGTCAGGCCGTGGACGCCTGAGCCCACCATGAAGCGTTTACGACGTCAGTAAAACCAGTTGTTGAGCATAGAAGAGATGTTGCACGCTTGCATGGACGTGTACTGACAAGCAGCAGCAACTGGACAGCAGGGTGGGCTGGTGTGAACGGTGAATATAGCCGTAGCTGACATATACCTCACGAGGGTTACTGCATATGTGTTCACACTGGAGTCCTTACACAGAATGCATGCTGGCAACGGAATGGTCAGCATGAATATGCCAGCACTGCTGCGTCCATGCAGTACATCTCTGGCTGGTTGTGTTGCTGTGCCAGGTAACACAGTACAGACACCAGCTGCTGCTGTACACCTCCCGCAGCTGCTGCAGCCATGGCTGGATGTGCCTGCCATGGCTGCTGCGCTGCTGCTCCTGGCATCCCCAACACTTCTGGGTGCAGCAGCTGCTGCTGCTGCGACTGCTGCTGCAACCAGCTGAGCCACGCTGGCTTCTCTGCATGGCTCCAGAACATGGATGCCAACTCTGCTGCTGCAGTAGCCCTGAGCATGAACCCAGCAAGAGCCTGATTGGCTGGGTTGTCAGGGTGCAGGCTAGGGACCCAAGCTGCTGTTGCTGCTGCTGCTGATGCCTCCATGGGTGCACCATCCATGCCTCCTGCTGCCTGAACAAGCTTCACAATGGGTGGCACCCGGCTGAAGGTTCAGCAAACGCAACGCACACAAACAAACAACGCAACACAGCACATGCAGGTGTCAGCAAAAGTGCCTGCAAAACACACCACTAAAACCCACAGCAAATGCCTTGCATGCATGCACAAGCGCATGGCTGGGGTTACTGCTTGCGTAGTGCAAGCTGTGATGCACGATGCTGACGTCATTCATGCACAGAAGCCTTCCATGCATGAATGACTGAGGGCAAGCACCTCAAGATGCACTGGCAACACAACCCTGCTGCCAAAGTTCATCCATGTCAGCACCAAGCCCAGCCCCATTCACCTGGGCGGCCACTCCTGTGTGATGGTTGCCTCGGGCTGCAGCGGCAGGCCTGCCAGCTGCTTGGCTACATCAGTAGCACGTGACAAACCACCCACTTCATCGACCAGCCCCACCTGCACACACAACACCCAGCAACAGATGCACTGATCATCGTACTTGCTGACCCTGTCACACAGTGTACTGTGCACCAAAAACCACAGTATCCCAGCAGGCTGTGGTCAGGTGGGAATATGTCAATGAACCTGCAGCACATCACATGACTCGTGCTGGACACTGCTAGTAGTACCCGTGACCCTTCCCTTCCTTTCGATGATGCATGCACACCACAGTGGCGCCTGCACTGTCAGTGCAGCTCTTGCAATGCTGACCAATGCTGCACGCTGTGCTCACCTCCATGGCTTGTGCGCCTGACCACACCCTGCCCTTGGCCACAGCCCTCACAGCCTCCTTCGACATGCTCCTGCCCTTGGCCACTGCTGACAGGAAGTCATCGTATGTGGCACTAATCATGCCATCAACCTGCAGCACGCAGCCCAACAGCAAGGGCACAGGCCAGTGATGATGAAGGCATTCCACTGAGACAGTAGTATGAGAGGGAGGTCCATATCCCCCCACCAACTTGATCAGAAGCTGCCTGTGGCCAGTGGCATGTCATTCTGTCAACAAGGCCCCAAGAACATGCACAACCTAGGTCACACCTGCATAGCTGTTGTGTGCCCCAAGCCTCACCTGCTGCCGCTGCTTGCTTGTGAGTGCGTGGAGGCCTGACGCCCAGTCTGCATTGTCCCCAAGGCTGACCACGTCCCCTGTGACCCCATACTCTGCCAGTGCCTCCTTTATGTTGAGCTTCATGAAGATGACACCAATGCTGCCTGTGATGGTGCCGGGCTGGGCCAGGATGCGGTTGCAGGGAGCTGCAGGCAACACACGCAGCGGCACAGGTGTGTCGGGACCCGCTCACGTTGGGCGTCATGCAGGTGACCCCTTGCTGCCAGTGACGGGTCTGGCCTTGATGCAATCCCTGTGCGCTACAGGTACCATGCATGCACACAGACAAGATTATTCTCAACACACAGCCTTTGACAGCTGCTGGCTTGCGTATGAGCTTGCGTGTGAGCTTGCATATGAGCTTGCGTGCTGCTGTGTCAGTGTTAGGTGTGCACACCTGCGATGTAGTAGCCCCCACTGGCTGCCACGTCACCCATACACGCCACCACTGGCTTGCCAGACTCCCTCAGCAGCTGCACCTCGCGCGCAATCATGTCGGACGCAACAGCACTGCCACCCGGGCTGTTGATGCGCAACACCACAGCCTTGACCTGCAGCAGACAACAGGTAGCAGCAGCAGCAGCAGTTAACAGCAGCAGCCAACATCTCAAAAACAGTGTCTCATTGCAGGCCACTGCACAGACCCTTGTCTCATGACCTGCAAGCTGCTTGCACGAGGCTGCGGCAGAGGCAGGCTGCTTGACGATCGTCAGGGGCAACCACAAGGGTCTTGACCCTACCTGTGGGTTATCCCTGTAGGCCCTGAGCACCCTGACCAGCTTATGGGACTCCACCACGTTGTCCCCATCAGGGCTACCACTGACACTCTGCATGATGCTCCCCGCAGCTGTCACAACAGCAACAATGGGCTTGTTCTGAGGTAGGACAGGCCCGCTAAACCCTGACAGGGCCCCAGCAGCTTGTTGACCCATAAGGCCTGAACCCTGACCCTCAGCTGGGGCTGTGCTGCTGGGTGCAGACCCATCTGCTTTGACAGCTGTACTGGAGGATGTATCCCCTCCTAGCTGCTGCTGCTGCTGCTGTTGCTGTGGTTGCAAGCTGCTGCCGCTGCTGCTGCCGCTGCTGCTGCTGCTGCCAGGCTGCCCGCCCTGCCAGAATTGCTGCAGCGACTTGGTCCATTGGTCTGCCAGGCTGTAGCGCTGCAAAGATACCCTTGGCCCTGCCAGCTGGCGGGACCTGTGTGCCTCTGCAATGAGGACACCCCTGCGAGGCTTGAGGGGCTGCTTGGCTGCCTCCTGTACATGTGCCGGCAGCTGCTGCAGCATCAGCGCCTCAACCTGGTCCCTGGTGAGTCAGCACACCCGCACCCGGCAGCAGCACAGCACATGGCGTAGTGAGCGCAGGCATGCAGCACGACAGGCCCTGGGACATGCCACTGGAGTGTGTGATGTAGCCCGTGTGCTCAGAGTCTCACACGTCCACAAGCACAGTATGTGGTACGTATGCAAGTTTTCAGGTTCTGCCAGAAGGCCCTGCTGGCCAGCGCTATGTGTGTGCACACTGTACCAGCAACACAGCACCGAACCATGCATACTCCACACACACCTGTAAGCGAATTCATCCAGGAGCTTGAGCTGCATGGCCTGGCTGGGCAGCAGTGGGGAGCTGTTGACTGCCGCCTCAACATCTGCTGGACTCAGGCGCCGTGCTGAGGCAATGCCCTGAACCACTTGGTCGTAAAGCGACTGCAAGGCAGTGCCAGTGGTGGCAGTGGTGGTGGTGGTGGTGATTAATCAGAAGGTCGGCACGGTCTTCCTTGATGATCAGCAGAGGTGCACAACATGTGACAGAGCTGTCAGCACAGCAGGCAGCAGGAGCCTGCGCGAGGCTGTCCAAAACAGTCTGTCCCTTGCCAAGCCTTGGCGGCCATGCGCAGCTGCCTTGTCAACTCCTTGCAAGATCATGCTGTCAGTTGGAAGCAGCCTTGTAGCAGCTGACATGAGTGTGCATAATGTCGCATTTGGGAGAACAATCAAGGTACTGCTGGCCAGATAGGGTGCTGGTTGCCGCACATGCATGCAGCGTTGAGGCGAGGAGACAGCCTTCAGGTGCCTTGAGCAGAACAGGGCTGCAGTTCAGCAGGGAGCCTCACCCCCAGCAATGCCTCCAGGTTCTCCTTGTGTGCTGGGTCAAAGCCAGTGCCAGTCAGGGGGGCCAGGGCTGACTGGGGGCAGCAGGAATGTTGGCAGCAGCGACAGGGCACACAGCAAGCATGTTAAGGGTTTGAGCAAGCATGCTCTGAGCAGCGCAGATCTGCTTTGGTAGCACATGTACAGCTCAGCATGTGCCATGTGCTGCGGACAGTGACCCCTGGTGTCTTGCGTCCTACCTTGTACTCTTCCCGCCTGAAGACCTCAGGTTGCACCTTGAACTTGTCCAGCAGGCCCTTCACAAACACCTGCATACAAATACACAGGGTGTCACTCAGATGAGGGCCAGGTCAGCCAGCACAGGAAGACACCATATGCATTCACTGCTCGAGTGCAGTATTTACATGCTTTTTCCCGTGTCTTGAAAACCTGGCGAGCCTCACAGGTGCAGCCCCTCACCCCCACCCACCTGGTCAGAAGCAAAGCCCAGCAGCGACACCATGCCTGTGGGAGGCATGAACACCTTGTCAGCTGCAGAGGCCAGGTAGTACAGCCCCGTGCCGTTGCTGCCTCCCTCACAGAAGGCATTGCTGTAGGCGAACACAGGCGCACGGCCTTGCGCATGGAACTGCGACAGGCACAAGAGCACAGGACAGGGCTGTGAGGTCATGTAACTGGACCCAGATGGCATGCACTCAATGTGAGGGTGTGAGTGCTGACAGGGCAGCTGCAGCTGCCTCGGGCAGTTTGCTGAGGGCACTTTGAGCTGTGTGGCCTTCAACCTTTGCCCAACGACTGGATGCAACAGCACGACGACAAGGTCACCAACCGCATAGCCCTGCTGGGTGTGGCATCCTGTGAAGACAGTTGCAAGGCACTGCTGCGCCTGCGACCTAAACTCACAACTTGGTTGGACCTACCCTGAAGTCTAGCAGTGCATTCCTGAGCTCCTGCAGCTGTGCCATGCCCCCAAAGTTCGACCTGTCCCCCAGCACTGTGAACAAGCCCTTCACGCGCTCATCCGTCTTGGCGCTGGACAGCACCTGCAAGTGCAAGCAGCAAGCAATGGCTGAGGTGCAGCACATGTTTCGGCGTGTGCAAGCACGCTAGCAACGTCTGGGAGAGTGGCTGTACAATGCAACACAGTGCTACATGGCATTTGTGTGTACACCTGCTGTCGACCAGTGCTTCGAATCCTACAGTGCGCACCTTTATGAGCCTGTGCAGCTCGACCTCTTTGCTGCCTGCTGCTGCTCTCAGCAGGCTGAGGGGGCTGCTGCTGCTGCGCTCCACC
>QAXK01012636.1:0-12792 GCA_004335735.1 Chlorella sp. KRBP | reverse complement strand
GCAGGCAAGCAGGCAAGCAAGACCGCTGTTGACACAGACATCTCTTTGGGCAGCTGACGACATACTTGCTCCTGCTGCGCATCACCAGCAAGCCCAGTGCAGCTGAACGCCTGCTGTCATGCTGCTGCTCAACATTGCTGCCGCTGCTGTTGCTCACCATACGACACCGTGTTGGCTGCCCTGACACCCCAAACATGCCGTACGAAGCACATCACGCCTTGCTGAGAGCTGCTATACGTTGACAACACAAAGTTATCGTCCTGACCTGTACAGGCATCTTTCGACTGTAGGCGTAGTGCAGCATGCCTCGCTTGAGGGGCAGCGAGTGTGGTAACCTGCTGCGGTGACCTGCAGGCGCACACACGCACACAGGACACAAGGGTGTGGCCACACAGCAATCAAACTCTTGCTTTCGACGTAAGGAAGGTCTGTACACAGCGGACGGCCCGTGGCTCGACATCAGTATCCAACCAAGGGTTTGGTGGCTTGATGGTCCTTGTCAGCTCTGTACATCCTGCCAGGCGTGTATCAATTTGCACGGCTCACCTTCTGGGAAGAGGCAGATACCTGGCTGCGGGCTGTCTGCTACACACTGGTCTATCCAGGCATTGAACCCCTGCAGCCAGCAACAGTGGATTTGGTCAGCCACAGCAACACACCCATATGGCTGCTGAGCACAGTAGCCTGCTTTGAGCGCCGACAATGTCCAGCCAGCAGCTGTGAGCTGCCACCTTGTGCCCACCTGCCTGTCACCTTGTGCCCACCTGCTTGTCATCTATACTCCCGCGCTTGAAGATGATGCAGCCCCGCGCCAGTGATATGGGGATCATGAACATGGGGAAGACGTACAGCACAGCCATCCTGCAGCATGCAACACACTTGCGCATATGAAGGCTCCTACCAACACACTTTGCAAGCAGACGTCTGCGTCTACGACGCAAGTGTGTGCAAATATCCATTCAGGGGCTGTGATTCAACGTGCCACCGCAGGCAGCCCACGTCAAACGTGGCACATGCGCATGGGAGCCTGTTGTCATTGTGTCACCTTGCCCTCACCTGCTCATGAGCTGGCCCCTGCCCTCTGTCAGGTAGGCATCAATGAAGAAGTCCGCCCACGACCGATGGTTGCTCTGCGGTCAGCCAAGAGGGGGTGCGTTGGGTGCGCCTTGCAAACCTTAGCCCTGTCCCTGCTGCTGTGCCCCTGCTGAACAGTTGCTCACCAGAAACATGCAGGGCCCGTCTCTATAGACGTCATTACTGCCGTACTTCCGCACTCTGATGAAGAACACTGTGACTAGGAAGTTACACCTGCGTGCAAGGAGTGCAGAGAACTGAGTACATTTTGCAACTGCTCGGTGATCTTGACTGGACGGTGCTGCTGAGACGCACCACTGATAAGCGTCATTGCGAGCTCCCAAGAGCTTCCATGTTTTGAGGAAAAGGCACAAGGTTCCCAAGGGCAGGCTCCAATACATGACCCACACCGCAAACATGAAGGCAGGCAAGTTAAGCAGCAACTGAACTACCCGCGCCATTTTGGTACGTGGGTCACGTACAGCCCTTATGCAGTTCAATATGCCTCAAATGCGCATTTTCCCTCAGGCTCCCTACTAGGCGCTGGGCACTCAACCTGCGTGGCACTCAACTGGTCACTCACTCACTTGTGTTACAATACCTGCTCACTGCCAACTCAGATGTGCATGCCCAACACCAGAACCTTTATCAAACAAAGTAGAGCACATATTTATTAGCCGAGACCCTCTGCATGTCCTTCAGCCAGTGTGCACATGCCTGGTAAGGCCCCCAGTTCTGCCTGCTGATGACTCTGTCTTGCAAGGCTATCCAGCAGCTTGCTTCAGATACTCAGTCGACGTGTAAGCTACAGCAAACCTCCACTAGACCATCTGTCAAGAAAGCATTGGTGACAGCTGCTGCAGCCACTGCAGCCCTACTTCTGCAGTCAACTCGAGACGCCTCTGCAGCTGATTACAGCTGGCAGCCATGTGTGGCTGGGGGTCCCTGCGTCAGCACAAACTCCTTTATGCAGCCTGCTCAGTACTTGCCTCCCTGGATCTATCAATCTGACACACAAGAAGCTGCGCTCAAGTGAGTGCTGCTGTCCGGACAAGGGCAACTGTAGGCATGCTGCCAGCTGCTGGCAGCAGCAGGACCATCAGATGAGTTTGTGCCTTGATGTGATTGTGTGAGCATACCTTTGTGCAACTGTGTGGTGCTCGCAGATCTCTGCTAAGAGAGCTGTCAGCCCGCTCAGCAGAGATGGTGGGCGTGGATGCTGCTGCTGGCTATGTGTCTGCAAGGATACCACTGACGGGCAGTCAAGACTACGACGCACTACAGTTCTTGCTGAAGCTTGATGGTGTCGTGCTCTTCAAGTCGCAGTCAGCAGCCAACAGGCCCTACCCTCCCTTCTGCTGGGTCCCGGGCTGCATATCAGGCCCGGCCAACAGGCAGCGCTTGGAGGCATTGCGAGATGACCTGGGCTGGACTGTGCTGGAACCCGATGAAGAGAAGCAGTGGGTGCAGATCCTGCTTCACTGATTAGGCACCTTGTGGGTGCATGAGCAGTGTCGATTTTTGACTTGTCACCACACAAATCGGATTGGGGTTCAGCATACAGCATAATGTGGATCGTACGGTGGAAGGATTCTTTGTGGTACAGCTCTGGTGTGCGCAGTACCGCATTGTCTCTGTGACTGACACATGTGGCGCCATGTATCATGGAAGTGACAGAAGGCAGCTTACGAATGCAAAGTGCTGGACGTTACAAGCCCTGATGTCTTGTTGACTGGCTTGAAGTATGCTTGAACGAGGCTTTGAGCCAGGACAATATCACTCACACCTGACCTTACATGCCTGCAAGGCGAACAGCCACCAGCACAAATGCTAGCAGCATTACCCTCCAACACGTATGTGGATGAATCATAGACTGATTTCCTGTGCACCTCTCGATGTTGCTGCCATCAACAAAGCATGCATTGCCATAAGCACCTCCTACAGCACCTGTGTCACTGTGCTGCTGCTACACCGGCTGACCCAAAGCCGGGAGGTAGGGTGTATGCCTCTGCAGCAGCCTCCTTGGCTGACTGTGTAGAGAGACGTGGTGCAATGGGTGGGCCGTCAGGCTGGAACAGAGCTGAGAAGGGAGAGCCCCTGTGACTCCTGGGTGGGTGGGCAGCCAGGTGGGCAGCAATGCGGATGAGCACATCCGCCATGCGCTTGCGCTGCGCAAAGCGCCAGGTCCTGTTGTGGAAGGATGCCTCCAGGTACTTGTGAGCAGCGGCATACAGCACACTGTCCTTGGGGATGCCTGCATCCAGCCGCTCACGCAGGAAGGCTTCATCTGCTCTGCTGTTGTTGAACGGGCTGTGCCCTGCTGCATGGCGCTGTGCTGCTGCCTGCGCCTCAACCTGCTCAGCCTCTGCCAGTGCAGCATCACAGTACACCTGCAGCAGCAACAGCGACACATGCACAGCCAGCCATTTGTTTTGGACATCAACAGACACACAGACACAGCAGCATATGCACAGATACACGGCTGGCCTGTTCCCCATGCATGGTGCATGCCCTTTGCAACAGACTGCTCCAGGGACTTCTCTGCTGGACACATCAGCAGGAGTGTACGCCTCAGTACCATGTGCAATGCGAGCAAGGTGCACCGTGTGAGCAAGGCTTCCCAATGCCTGCCAGCATGTCTAGGGCAGGTTGTGCACTAGTAGCTGCCTACCTGCCACTCGGTCTCCTCCAGCGGTGCCTCCCCCTGTGCTGCCAGGTATGTGTTGAGCAGTGGCCGCATGGCATCCAGGAAGTCAGGAGCAGCCACAAACAGGTCGGGGTCCCGCCAGCCCCGTGGCGTGTGGACCACCTCCACATCCAAGGAGGGGTCAAACTCGATCTGAGGGACATGGCAACACAACACATCCCCTTTGTTCATCAGTGATGGCATGCCCACACCCCTCAGCACAGCAAGCCCTGCCTGATCCAGAGCTGTATGGCCTAGCACGCAGAGCACGCACCTCACATAAGGCTGTGTGGTTCCGTCAAGACCAACACTGTGTCACACGAGCAGATACCGTCCTGCCAGCCTGTCTGACTGCACTGACTGTTGCTGGCAGTCATGCATGGCAACTCTGCCTTCAAACCCGGCACCCCCCACACACCTGTTGCCCTGGCTTTACGTTTGCATTACGACTCTCAACACCCTGCCCCAGGCCCCTTGCAGACGCACCTGCAGATACCGCTGAATGTCCTGATCATGATGGACGTTGGCCAGCCAACCGTAGAGGTGACCACGCTCTCCCTCGCGGCCTCCTGAGCCCTGTCGGTCTGCTGCGTGCCTCAGCAGCTCTGCACTGTCTGCCTCACCCATCAGGTCAAGCAAGCCCTCAGCAGCTGCACCACCATTCACCTGACCACCAGCACCCCAGCTGCTGCCAGCATCCTCAGCAGCACCCGACTGCAGCTGCTGAGGGAGCTCAGCTGCAACAACCTGCAGGAACCTGTGCAGCTGCTGCTGACGCTGTCTGACCCCAACTGCGTCTGTGATCTCACTCGACTGGAAAGCAGCCAGCAGCTCTAGTAAAGGGCCGGTCAGCAGGCCAGGCAAGTCGTGGGCCACCACCTCAAGGCGCTGCACTGCTGCCTGCAGGCTATCCCTGCCTTTGCTGCTGCTGCCAGATGCAGCAGTAAAGAGTGTTGCCAGGTCGCGCACCAGCCTCTCAGCAGTGTCGACACGTTGAGCAGCCCTGCTGCGCCTGCTGCCTGCGGCAACGTCACCATCTGCTGGCGCTGCCAGCTGAGCCATTTCCTCCAGCTGCAGCTGAGGGATACCTGACAGCAGCACCCAACAGCCAGACAGTACAGCTTGGCACACTGACCACACAAGACTCCTGTGCTTCCTGGTCAGATGAGTGCTTTCGGATGCCTGTCAGGAAGCACTCATGCAGACAACTCTGGACCCAGGACAGAAAAAGGCGTAGGGTACAGTTCAAATGTTTTGGTCCCGCACCTGCCATGACGTATGGTGAGGGTGGTGCTGCGGTGCTGCGGCGTGAGGTTGCCTCTTCCAGCTGGAAGCCTGCAGCCATGGCTGCCAAGGCCCCCTCAGCAGCATCAGCATCAGACTCATGCTGGGAGGTCAATGCAGCAGCCTGCAGCATGTGAATCAAGGGAGGACAAAGAGTGTGAGGGTGTGCGAGCTGCCTGCTTGCTGGCGCACCTTGCAAAGCTGTGCTACTATGTGGTGCTGGGCACATGTTGTGGCGCATGTGTCCTCACCCGGGTTGTAGCTAGAGAGTCCCCATACGTCACTGACACCAGCACCGGCGTCACCACTGCTTCCCTTGACTGCTGCCTTCCACATGTAATCCCCCCCCCCAACCCAACCCCACCGCACCCACACACACGCCTACCTGGACCATCACCAGCTCCACCAGGTCCTCGGCTGCCTGCGGCCCGCCTGTGTGCACCTTCCATGCCAGAGCAGCAGCCACATCAGGGCTGCAGCCGCGCAGGTCCAGCTGACCTGCAGCAGCCTGCCGCAGCAGCAGTCTGCCCTGTGCCTCCAGCTGCATCACACACCGCCCAACCGCCTCAGCCTGACTTGCAGACAGCTCAGCAACCTCAGCCTGACTGAGGCTGGACAGTACAGGGAGGCAGCCAGCAGCTGCCGCCTCAGCACGCCACGCCACCAAAGCTTTCTGCAACGCCTGCAGCGACAGAACAGCTTCAGAGTGTCAGTGCTTGCAACAAGGTAGGCTTTGACAGCACGTGTCTGCTGCAAGGAACAGGCAAGCTCGCTCTCAGGCGCGTTCCACATGAAGTACACCAGGCGGTACCCAGCAAGCATTATTATCCTGCCCAAACAGCAAGTCAAAGGTGCTGCTTGCAAGGCGTCTTTTCAGCATGCAGCCCCTGCTTCCCACCTGCAGGTCAGGCTTGCTGTCCAGCAGCTGCAGGAGGCCTGGCACACCAGGCTGGGCCAAGCTGCTGGCAGGCAGTTGGCTGACAGCAGACAGCAGTGCAGGAGCCGCTGCCTGGAGGGCACTGGCCAGCGTCTGTGGTACTAGGTGTGGCACTGGGCCGTGCCCTGTCAGGCGCTGGACCAGCTCAAAGCTGCTGGGGGCCAGGCACACCTGCACTGCACTCAGGCCCAGGCAGGCAGCCAGGACCTGCAGCAGCTGCAGCTGCGCCAGTGAGGTGCGCGCAGCAGCACTGCCTGACACAGCCCGCAGCAGCTGCGCCTGATGCTCGGGCAGCAGCAAATGGCTGCTGACCTTGGCGTGGGTGGTCAGCTGCTGCTGCAGCGTGGCAGCCTGCAGCCCCAGGAGCTGCTCTACCTGCTGCAACTGTTGGCTGGATGCTGCGACTGCAGCTTCCAAGTTGTACCCCATCAGTAATAAGTCCTCTGACAGGCCAGGATGGCTCTCAGCTGCTGTATGTGCCAACTGCCAAAAAGCTGGGTGTAACAGGGTGTTTCGGGGTGACGTGTCAACCAGCTGTGGCAGCGCTTGCTCCAGCATCTGGAAGGCTGCTGTGTGCTCACTGCTGCCGTGCTGAGTCCTGCACAGTCAAAGAGTAGCACAGGGAGTTGCGGTGGAAGTACCTGGCACCCCAACACCATCCCAAACGTCACGGCCCAGTGGACTAAGTTGGCAAAAATACTACAGCAATAAAACGCCGTAGTGACTACAGCAACACTGCTGAACAGCACACTTGGCGCTGACGGGCCTACCTTGCTGCTGCTTGAGCCGCCTGATACTCCACACAAGAATTCAGCTCCTCGTCGTTCATCCCATGCAGCTGCTGCTGAGCAGCTGCCACAGCAACCCGCCACAACAGCTCGGCTGTGGGGCTGCTGCTTGCGGCCTGCTGCCTCATGGCAGCGCCGTCGAGCTTTGCGAGGAGATACCTTAGGCGCTGGCTGGCTGCTGCTGCCTTGTCCGCGGCTGGGTGGCCAGCTGTCGTTGCAAGCGTCCAAGCCGTGAGGGCAGCATCAGACAGCCCACTCTTGGCCAGCGAGTTGAGCTCACCAGCAGGTATGCTCAGGTTCCTAAGCTCCTCCTGGATAGGCGAAATGACATCAACAATCAGCAAGTACAAGTATGACTATCAGGCACAACAAAATGGTGGAATGATGAAAGCGAGCTTGCTGACCCACATTCAGAAGCAGCACCTGCCAGCAGCAGTAACCAGCAGGCTTGCCTGATCGGCAGTGCTGAGCCTACCTGGAGCAAAGGCAGAATGTTATGCTGACTTTCTTGTAAGGTTGATGCTGACGTCGTGAGCTGCCTTTCGCTGGGTGCTGAAGGTGGCACTATCTGTGCACAGATCGTTGGTGTCATCTGTGGTGCGGCTAGTTGGACCCCATGGCATCGTAACAGGCTGACTGGCAAGACGCGACGAGACCCCATTGCAACAGCAACACTGTTGGTGGTGCCTCCGACCGGATATGTCTTGGACTATCTCTCAGAAGCTGACTGCAAGGAACAGAAGGTTGACCGCTCGCATCCTAGTTCAAAGGAGCTTCCGCTATTGCAGAAACGCATGCCTGACGTGCCGTGATTGGCAGAAATGTCACAATCGGGCAGCATGACTGCGAACTTGCAGTTTCCAGCCCTGTGTTGGGTTTTGTCAGTTTGAACAGGCAGGTTGAAGTTGGCTCTTGGCTAGGTGTGCGAGTTGACAATGCATGTTGCAAATTCTCTTTTTCGTTTTTTTTTTCTGTGTCAGACTTTGCCCATGCCTCCACTGCAGACAGCAACCTATGCACACAACAAAGCAGCAACTGCTGCAGACAACAATGCTGCAGAAGCAGTTACCAATGAAACTTTCCAACGGCTATCCGCACTGAGTACCCTGCAGCACTGAAGACATTCATGGGAGTTGAATGGGCTCTTACTCAGCACGGTTCGAGTGTGCAATCTGCCAGGGAACGCTGCCTGATGCTAGTTTCTCAGCTCTCAGCTGTGGACATTGTTACCACACAGCCTGTGTTTTCACATGGCTTGAACGGTCTTCAACATGTCCAGGCTGTAGAGCCAAAGTCAATACCCGGCAGATCCGGGCATTGTCTGGAGTGGATGCTGTCCTCCAGGATGGCGATGAGGAGATGCTGCAGCAAACGTCCTCGGATCAGCAGCAGGTATGGGCAACGTGCTTGACAACAGCTTGGATGCAAAGCCACGTCCTGCTCTGACCGCTGTCTGGTTCGATTGCATGCATGCAGCTCACAGCACAACTGCGGGAGGCTGAGGCAGCGAGCGAGCAGCAGAAAGCTCTCAACCAGGAACTGTCAGCAGTGGTCCAGCACCTGGAAGATGAACAAGCCAGGACGAGGACAAAGCTGGATAAGTACAGACACCGGTGGGTACACTGGGAGGCAGCATGCCATGCTCTGCTGAGCCATACGAGAGCAGGGGGATTCCGCTTCATCCTCCAGCACCGGCATGCACTGCAGCCCTGTGCTGACCCACGCCCGCGGTGTTGGTGCCACACATTGTTGGTGCCACATATCACTGCCTCTGCTACAGGTGCAAGGAGTTGGAAGGGCAGCGTCTGCAGGACTCTGAGCGCCTCACAGCAGTGAATACAGAGCTCACCCGCCTCAAGGACACCTACTTGAGCAAATGCCAAGCAGTGGTAAGCATGTACAGCAGCCAACCAACTGCCAACCCAGGCACTGACTTGTTGTGCCGACTGAACCAGCTACAGGTGGTATGGACCACACATCCACACAGCCCTGTGCCTGCCTGACGTGTGCGGTGGTTGCCCTGCATGCAGGAGCGGCTTCAGAAGGACCTACAGTCAGAGAGGAAGAAGCGTGCAGATGCAGAGGTCCTGCGCAAGCGGGCCGAGTCCAACCTCCGGCACCTACAACTCCAGAACCCATCCTTGAGTCTGGAGGCCATGCAGCACCTGCTTGATGCACAGGATCAGGTGGGACCCAAGCACGCTGGCAGCAGCCACACACCAGTGCGTCGACACCTGTGCAATGCACCAGCAGGTCTGTGCCAGTGTGTTGTTGGGGCTTGCAGACTACCTGCACTCGTTAGGAATAACGGCGCTGCTGCCAATTGCAGGGTGGGCACACCTTGAATGCGGACCAGCTTCTGGCAACTCTGGCAAGGCGCAATGAGCAGCTCAAACAGGCTGGGGATCACATGGCACAGCTGCAGGCTCGACTGCAGCAGCAACAGCAGCAAGCAGAGGTGCAGCTAGCAGCAGCTCACAGCCGACAGCAGGCAACGGAGTCGCGTGCGGCCAAGCAGCAGTATGAATCCATGAAACAGGTCATCCAACTGGAGGTAGGCAGGGGAGTTGAGCAGTGCATGCTTGGCTTCCAACACGAGCACCAGGCACACAGGATCCACTGCAGACAGACTTGCATGCTGCATGCACAAGTTTGCGTACTTGCAGGCTTTGGCGATGTGTGGCCAGACCCAGCAGCCAGCACCCAGCTGCTTGTAGCGGCTGTCCTGCACAAGCTGCTCCACCATCAGTGACAATCATACCCTCTTGTTGGACACCACCCTGCATGCCTGCTGTCTGCTGTCAGTACGAGGTGGACAAGCTGGAGAAGGAGAAGGCATCCCTAGAACAGCAGCTGCAGGAGCTGCAGGGCGTGCTGCTGGCTCTAGAAGGTGCTACAGGCCAGCGCCAGCCGAGCCACAGCCGGCAACAGCAAGGCACACTGCAGCAGCACGTCAGCAGCTTAAGCGGGCATCTGAGCATGCAGCAGGGCGCACGCGCTGTCAGTCAGGACACCAGCAAGCAGGACAACAGCGCAGGCCCCAGTCAGCAGCAGTGCAGCAGCTACTTTGAGCAGCAGGGCACAACAGAATCTTGCAGCCAGGTTGTCGAGGAGCCTGCAATGTGGCAAGCTGACGTGGCAGCTGCGGTCGGCCCGGGTGTTCTACTGCACCGCCCAGCACACATCGCCAAGGCGCCCAGCTTCCTCAGTCCCGGGGTAGGCACACCTGCAATGGGCTGGGGCAACCTGCCTGGGGACACCATCACACTGCAGCACCTGTGCAGGATTATTTGGGTGGCATAAAAGCAGGGCATGACATGGGCACTGCTAGGCCATATGCATCAGCCTAAGCACCGTGGCACAATGCATGGCTGGTAGGCTTGGAGCACCTCAAAGTTTCATGTGCCGGCCTGTTTGGCATGTGCTGTGTGCAGGCACAAGCAGCTGGGTGTGCAAGCGTTAAGGTTCAGGGCCAACTGGTGAGGCAAGGCCCAGATGGCCGAGGCTGCACGGCAAAGCACGCAGGCAGCTTCCTGGGCAAGAGGGTGAGTTGCACAGACTGACTGTTGGGCTGTTGCCATCAAGAGCCACAGGAGAAGGGCAGCAGCAAGTAAGCTGCTGCCCTGCCTAAACCCGTGCTTACTTGCTGCTAGGGCATCCAGACGGTCTTGTTATGAGCATGCCAATGGGTGTGGCTACAGCAGACATGCACAAGGATGAATTCAGGCACGGTTTCCACAGGCAGTTTGGTGCTGTGTAGAGCAGTTGAGCATACAGCGGTGTGTGTGGCGACCTGCTGGCACAGTTTACAAGAATCTCAGGCCCGCTCACAGGCTATATGCCGCGTGGGTGCTGTGTGTTGCAGGCGCCTGCTCGTGAGCCCCTGAAGGCTGCCAACAAGAAGGCCAGGCCACCTGGCTCCAGCAACATCATGAACTTCTTTGGGAAAACTGGCAGTTGAGCAGCTTGCCTCTGCGACAGCCTCTGCAAGGGTCAACATGGTGTCCTCCTTGTCATATTACACAGGGCTTTCGAGAGGGCTGTCACCAAGTGCAATGTACCTACTGCGCACCTGAAGACATACCGAGCTTGCCAGAGCATGATTTGGGTTTGCTGTTGTTGTACATCATTTGGTTGGAAGAGATGCATCTAAGAGTAATCTGAGCCCATGGGCTGTGTATTACATGCACCTCACTGTTGACACTTGCATCACCAGCGCACTACATGGGTGCAGCTGCCTGCTGCGTCATGAGGGCAGCGCTGGTCCGTGCCACTGTAGCCCATGCTTGTGCCCATGCTCATCAGCTGTCCCATACGCCTGGCAGTGAATCAGTATATGTGTCTTGGTGCAATGTTTGGCACCTGCTTGGAGGCCAGACTAAAGGCCAGCACACTTGTGAGATGGTGGGCCATGTACCTCCTGCAAACAGCAGGACTGGACTCAGCAGGCAGGTGGTGGCTCCGGGTTCTTTCCTACCATGGCTTTCCCTCAGGGTCTGTTTGCCAGGATTTCTCACAGAGCCTGGAACTGTGACTGTGCAACTTGGGATCCAAATCAACTCTCAAACACATATGGGCCAACAGTGCTGACATGTGCCTTTTGCTGGTGGGCATTGGGCCAGACAACAAAGAAGACCTGCCAGGTGGCACCAGTGCTTGTAGATGATACTAAGTATATAAAACAGTCCAAACATGACGGGGCAACCAGGGCAGCGTGTTCTCACATAGGGAACCGATTGTTGCAAAGAGAAAGCCCACACCTCAGTTGTGACGTCATCCCAACTCAACATTCAGACTCTTCCTGAATTTGTGAAGCAGCAGCAGGTGGTGTTTGATCTGCCAATGGGATAGACGACAATACGGCGAGTTTTTTATTCAAATGGACTAAGGACCTGTCAATCTGCTCTGTTCCAGCAAAAATTTAAATTGCGATCTGTACACATGTGTGACAGTCTCTCTGCCCAAGAGTCCTCGAGTCCTGTCTAGTGCGTCCGCCTGTACACTGGGAGCCTGCATGGCAGCCGTGTTCGCTGAACGTGTTCGCCGAGGGTGTTCTGTGCGGATAGCAGAAGCTTGCCCAAACCGTGTGAGTTCATTGTGAGCATCGCATACTCTGCAGCACTCGACAGGAGCTGTATGCAGGGTGCGTCAAGCATGTTCAATTTCCAACAGTGATCTCGACAGCAGGAGGTGGTATCTAGGTGAGTACCCCACTCAGAAGTTGGCACTCCAGTGATCTGCTGCCCATGCGCATGCATCAGGGTTGAGGCAACATACAGGTACCCAACATGCGCTCAAGCCAGTTTCCTGCATCCGCCGCAGGTTGCAAAGCGTCAGATGGCTACCAGCAGCCACACTGCCCTGACACCACGTGGGCTCCAGCACAGAGCAGACGACAGCAGCAAGAAAAGGAGTGCAGCTGACACCCTTGAGGTTGCAGCCCCTGCAGCAAAACGGCGCGTGGCAGTCAGTGACAAAGATCTCGATGTCCCAGATGCAGCAGATCACGACATCAGCGAGGCAGCGTCAGGCAGCCATGCTGTCTTTGCAGTGCAGCTGGGGGGCTTGGTGGGTGGTGCAGCCAGCAAGCGGCGTATGACTGACCTGCACAGCAGGGCGCGCTTCTCTGTAGGCGGAGGGAGCAGCGGTGGTTCTGACAGGCCCACACTCGCACTGACACCTGGCAGGACATCCAGCACAGCACCACATGCGCATGGGTTCAGGCCTGTGCAGCTACAGGAGGTTGATGATGACTTTGCAGAGAGGCAGCAGGAGCAGGCAGGAGTAGCAGTGCCAGCAGGCGGGTTCAACCTGCTTGCTCCTGTTGGCGCACAACCAGCATTGACAGTCACAGGTGCAGGCCACAAGGCGACGCCAGGCCCAAGCCCAACACCCCTAGCAGACAGCGCCACACAGCAGGCTCGTGATGCAGCACCTGGCCCTGTCCTGTCTACTGATGCTGGCACCAGCGGCCTGCAGCCAAGTGCTGATCAGGCAGCTGCTGCAGATGGCCCAGCTGCAAT
>QAXK01012631.1:0-10135 GCA_004335735.1 Chlorella sp. KRBP | reverse complement strand
CCAGCAGCAACAGCAGCAGCTGGGGCAGCAGCAGCCACCTCAGCAGCAGCAGCAGCAGCAGCAGCAGCAGCAGCAGCAGCAGGGTGTGGGTGGGCCTGGGCGTGCTGGGATTGAGAATGCATGCTGTGTGAGTGTGGTGAACATCGACTTTGAGTTTAGAGGGGCAGGGGCGGAGGCAGGCACCCCTTGGGCACGAGGCAGCCACGCCAGTGGTGCATTGTGCAGGTGCACAGGAGGTGAGGGTGCATCGTGCGCACCAGAAGGCTTCTGCTAAGATTCATGGTTGCAGGATACGTGGTGGGTGCTGCTGGGAATGTCGCATGGACCTTGAAGCTTGCACTGCTGAGCTGGCAGGACGAGTGCTATCCACCACCACAAGAGGCGTGCTGACGGGGCGCCAGCTGTGCATGGGCAACCCAACAGCTGCCATGCTGGCCGAGTCTGTGCTGCTGGTGCAAGAACATGTGCAGGAAGGCTATGTTGCGACAAAGCAGCAATGTCTCACCTCTCCGAGGACCTCAGACATCTCATATCGCTGCAGGAAGTTGTCGCTGCTGAACTCAAAGTCAGGGGTGCCTGGCTCCGGCAGCGTGGGCAGTGTTTCAAGCATTGCCCGCTGCTGCTCCAGCTCTGCTGGTGTGACTGCACTGGAAACCTCCTCCTGCACATACACTGCTGCGCAGGCACCACCTGGGGGTGCTGCTGCCACTGCAATGTGCCTCAACTGGACCCGTGCTGCTGTGAATGCTGCAACTTGGGTTAGGCTGGTGGCCCGCTGCTGCGCCCGTGCCTGCAGCGTCGTTTTTTGATGCAGCAACATTCTGACCTGCAGATACACGCAAAAGGCACCACGAGCAGCTCAGCGTCCCGACTCAGTTTCCATATCATGCTCAACTGCTGCCGTCAAAGCCTGCATAGCAGAGTAGCCCTCATCTTACAAAGATCAACTGTCACGAAAGAGTACGCTGCAGCAGCGGGACACCCCCGGGTGTGCAGGGTGACCGTATGCTGACGATGGATGCCAAGTGCAGCGGTCCCGCACCTGAACGCCTGCACGCGCTTGCTTTTACTGCGAAACTATGTTAGGGCTATGTAAAAGTGTTTGCTACGAGACTGCTTAGGCAGGACTTGAGAACCTGGATATTGACTGTATGTCGGCCTTCACGTTGGGTGATAGTCTATGGAATAAATCAATAGTGAGTACCTTCGACCTGAACAATCAAGGGAGGTGAGTATCTCAGTGGTGGAGTTGGGCCGCGGCTGGCCTTCTCTGCTGACGCGTGCACAGAACCCTGTGACTCAGAATGAGCAATGGTGCAGGAAGCGGCTCGGTGGTGTCTCCGTTGTTCGACAAAAGGGTTAAGAAGGTCCGAAGCATTTGACAAATTTTCAGCACCTTCTGCTGCCGTGCACACCCTCTTGACAACTTCCACAGTGTGCTGGCCAGGATCTCGTGTGTGAACTATGAGCAAAGAGCAGGAGAAGCAGCTGCACAAGCACCTTTCAACATTACTACGACAGGTGAGGGTATTCAACCGTCAACCCGCCCAACATCAAGGCAAACTGGCACACAACACCCATGCCCCCTGCAACCTCCTGTACTGGTGCAGTTGTATGAGATGGAGGTGATTGCAGGAGACTTCACTCAACCCAACTCACAGCAAATGTTGACGAACAAGATGTGAGTGAAACTGCTGGCAGGTCAACTGCATCAACTTTGCCAAATCACCGACGTGCTCAGTCCTTAAAAGATTCGGCACTGCACGCTGCACCAGCTTGCTGCCATGCGCCTGTTGAAGAGTTGCATCCTGCAGACATCCCTTGTTTAGTGCATTGATGCATGGCACGCCGACAAAGCAACTAACAGTGTGTTGTGAGCAGCCGTCGCATCTGTGCAACAGCAACACCATGTTGAGCACTCCAACACTTCATGTGAAGGCCTGCATTTTGAGGGTGTGTTGATGCGTGCCGACGGGACTGCAGCATCTGAAACATGTGTTGCATGTCCAACCTGTTCACTGCTGGTGTGTCTTTGTGCAGGCAAGAGTTCACAGAGGGTTTGGAACAGTTCAAACAGCTGGCAGGGGCATTCAGCACTGCGGTGCCGACAGCACTTCTGAAGTAAGCAAGCATGCCTGCAAACGCCCCAGCTACAGCAGCCCCGTCAACATGTTGCCAAGAAAAGTTCAACCGACCTCTGCTGCCCTGATCACCCAGAACCACTTTGTTTGCGGTACAAATGCAGCAGTGACAGCGGCACAAGCGGCAGCAGCACCAAGCTGCAAGCATACAACTACATACACCGCAGCACTGATTTGCAACTGTCAGCATGCTGTTGTTGCAAGCATGGCCGTCAAAAAAAACCCAGCAGGGCTGCACAACAGCTGGGCGTGCTGCTGCTGTTGCAAGCATACTGTCCCAGCTCACCTGGGTACACCATGTGGAAGTGGTTGGCGTGGTGGGTGCTTTCCTGCAGGCATATAGACCAAGGCGGTCATCCTGACGACTTCATCAGGAAAACATTCAGAACAGCAGTAGGAGACAACCAGGTGTGCTGCCGGTGACTGCATGCATTTCTGCTGCATGCATGTGTGTTCCACCCAGCTGCATTTGGCAGCTAAGCATTGTTGCAGGGTGGCACTGTGTGCGTCTTCTAGACGTTCACTGCGCAGGTGCATGCATGCAGTGCGGACACACGGAAAGAGAGGTGTGCTCTGCTGTGCACTGTTGCCCTGAAACGTTGTGCCTGCAGCTGGCAGCAGGGCGTGTGGCGGCTGTGCAAGCGCTGCAGCAGGAGCTGGAGCAAGCAGCTGCCAAGGTGTTCCCAGAAGATACCAAAGCTTACAGGTAGGTTGTTGAGGACCGGCCCTCCATCATCTTGTTCATGCATGCAAAGGTGTGCTGGCCTTCGTGGATAAGCGCGTTTCTGTCAACACCAGCCACAACAAAACCACAAGCAGTAAACCATTCTCTTTGGCTCACCCTCCCATCTAAGAACTGTAGCCTGGCTCTGCACATTGAACATGCTGTTGTCCATCAACATGTTTGCCGTGTTCGTGTGCTGCGGTGTTGCTGCCCCCAGTGCGGTGGTTGCCAAAAAGCAGGATGAACTGCGCCAGCAGGAGGCACAGCAACAGCAGCCAGCCGCCGCAGGTGTTCAATAGCAGCAACACCACGAGGGCACTGGCTCCAGCAGGCCTTGTATCGGCTGTCCTGCTGCAGCTCTGCTTCCTTTACTTAGCTGACTCGTTTAGTGCAGTTGAGGCATGTACAGTATATTGTCGCAGGCAAGTGCAGCGTTATTGCAGCTGCCAGCTTGGACTATCTGCCACTGAAACAGTGTGGCATCAGCAAAAATGGCATGGTGTGAGTTTACTGGCAACAAGGGTTGCGTGGTTGGTGCCCCGTATGCTGGCAAGGCCTGGCAATATGTCTGTGCTTTCAGCAGCTGATGCCTTCACGCGGCAGCAGCAGCAGCAGCAGTGCTGATGGGTTGAAGGTGTGGCTGGCCATCTTGCTGTGCTGCTTTGGTGCGACCTGATCAGTTGGCTTGCCCGTGTATGGTTCGGCAATGTGGTGCGGTAATGGCCAGTCTGAGTGTCTGGAAGGAGCTACCACACACTTGCCTTGAGTTGCTGTCACCCATGCTGCCCTGACGGCCAGCATAGGTACCAACACACAACGGCCATCATCAACACAGTTGCAGCCAATCACAACACCAGGCTTGTCGCCACAGCTGAACGGAGGTCGTTAGCAGCTCAAGCATAAACACACCTGAAGCTCACACATGAGACTGTTGACAAGATTACCAAGACCTGCTGTGTCAGGACCACAAACACAAAGACGGCACACTGTGGCATGCTACTAGCCCTTGGCTGCTGCGCCAACAGCCCCCTCACGTCACCCTAATGCCGAATGCGCTCTGTGTCTGCGTTGCGCGCATCTTGTCATCCCACAGTGCATGACGCTGCTCCTCCTTAGCTGCCCTGAAGTCCTCCTCAGCCTGCTGCAGGTATTCCTTGACGGGGTCACACAGCTGCACGGCAAGATCCCACACCAGACACGGTAATCATAAAGATGGTGGCTGGTTCAGGTCACTGACCTGATGTTGAACATCTGCAGCAACCGTCACGGTTGCTGCAGCGGCTGGCAGCACGTAGCTGGTGCAGCAGCCTGGATATAAGCAGGCCCTTGCTGAATCGGGTGGCGTGCCCTGTCTGCACCAAACATGACTGCCTGGCCCAAAGTCACAACGACCGGCATGACTCATCATGGCAGATCGTTCGCTGCGGCAGCCTCTTGTTGTGTAACAGTGCAGGGCCTACCTTGAGCTGTGACCCAGGGATCCTGTTCTTGCTGTTGCGCCTCAGCAAGTCAGCGCCGCCAAGCACCAGTGCCCGACACGCCTGCATGGAAGCACACCATGTGTGTGCCATGCATTAGTAAGGGACTGCCTTGCTAAAAAAGGATAGTTGGGACCTGTCATTTCCAAGTCAGGCACACCCCACACGCATACGGCTTCATGCGCTGTGATCCATGAGGGCCGCCAGATGTGCTGGGCCCCAGGCTTTGTGTAACTGGCCAGTACGTACATACTGGGCATTATGGCAACGTCACTGACTGGAAAGGCTCACCTCCACATGGCCTAGCCGTGCTGCCAGGTGCAGTGCTGTGTCATGTTCCTTGTTGGCTGCGTTGATGGGCACGCCCGCCTCCACCAGAGCCGACACATACTCAGGCTGCTCAGCAGCACCAGAGATGGCCGTGTGCAAGAGCGTGTTGCCTGCCTCGTCCTGCATCCACAACAGCAATAACACAAGTCCAGTTGGTAGCAAAGGTCAAACTTGTTGTCAGGCCAATGGTTGCAGAACACAAGAGCGCACTGGCACTAATAGCCTACCGTGTGTGTGTGATAATATGACAGCATGGCAGGCCCTGTCAGTGAGGCCTGTACTGCACGCTGGCATCCATTTGCAGTGACTTGCTGACAGCAGCATGGGCTATGACCTTTGGCAGGGAGCCCAGCATGAGGTAGCATCTGGACAGTGGGCAGTGCCCCAGGTTTGCCAAACTTTGGCACATCTGATGTTGGCTCACCACAATGTCACAGGGCGGCTTGCCGCTGCGCTTGCTGATCAGGGCCACAGCAGTCCTGTACATCTTCCGGCCCAGCAGTGTGTCTAAGTCAAGGCAGTCGGCGGCACCAACTGCTGCTGCCTGGAGGCTGTGCATGTCAGGCATGCTGGCGAGCACCTGCACCATTGTCATGCGCATGAGACAGCAGCGGGTCACCAGCTTGATTGCATCGCTGGGCAAACATTGTTGGCCCACGAGGCAGCAACAAACTCAGGTCACCATTACAGTCGGAAGCCTTGGCGCCCAGCTGAAAGCAATGCACTGCACTGGGCCACTGCCAGTGAGGCTTTCATTGTTGCAGAGTGCAGGGCAAACTGCCTATAACAAAACCCTGTGCAGCCCGAACATGAATGAATGAATGAATGTGCAGCCCGACTGACGGCGGCTATGAACAGACGTCAGGCAGCACTGCTGAGCCATGCAGCTCACCTTTGCGGTCAAGCCATCAGGCAGGTTGCCAGCCAGGCCCTGTTGCAGCAGTGCACCAGCATGCTGGGGTGACAGCCTTGCATTGTGACCCAGCAGCAATGCCAACAGCTCCTGCTGAGCCAGCAGTGCTGCAGGATCACAGGTGGCACCAGTGCCAGCGGCAGCAGCAGCAGGAGCCTGCAGTGCGGCCAGGACAGCACCAGCTGCCACGCTTGCAGCCGTCTCCCCAGCCGCGTTGGCTGCATCCACCCCCGCACCTGCACCAACACTCGCGCCAGCTGCCGCTGCCGCGCCTGGCGGGTTGCTGACGAGGCCACATGCGTCGCTGTCAGCTGCATCCAAAGAGCACCACAGCGGCTTGCTGACGGGTTCTTCCTGGCCCTGCTGCAGCCCCTCCTGCTGCTGCTGCTGCTGCTGCTGCTGCTGTTTCCTGCCCTGCTGCTGTGCAGACGTGGGGTCCCGTCCCTGCAGCAAAGCCCTTGCAAGCTCCAGGCCAGCCTCACCCCCTGACTTGGCTGCTAGTAGGAGCGAGGTGCTGCCGTCAGACGAGCGCGGCTGCAGGGGGTCGGCCCCAGCTGCTACCAGAGCTGCGACCAGCCCCAAGTCTGGCCGAGGGCAGCTGCATGCCAGATGCAGGGCAGTGTCACCTAGAGGCACACCATGGCAAGGAACAGGCATGGTCACGTCCCAGTTTCAGCATCCGATGCTGTCGAACAGTTGCACAGCGTTTGCAGCACTTTTGCAACAATGAAACGGCAATGTCGTCAATGCGCAGCACAGTGACTGGCAGCAATAATGCAACATCAAACCAGTGGCATGAGGTGCAGGGGTCAGTACTGCGGCGGTACTGATTCGCACCTGTGTTGACCGAATGTGCGCTTATGTTGCAATCCCCATGGCTCAGCAGCAGCTGCAGCTCAGCACCAGCCCCACGCTGCACGAGGCGCATCAGAGGCGTGAAGCCGTCACAGTCCTGCAGTCGATCATACAGGGCTTTTTGAAGCTGTCACACGCATTCTGTCTGCCAAAGTGACTCACTTTGGTAGACCCGCGGCGGGGCACGTCAACTTGTTGTGCAGAGATGATACGTAGGCGCGATGTGTTATGCAGTGTCAACTTGACGGGGTCTGTTGCCAGGCTGCCGAATGCTTCTTGGCGTGCCTGTATACACTGCTGCTGCCACTGTGGCTGCCAGCGGTTGTACCCCACAACGCATGCGCACCTGTGCTCCCAGCAGCCCTGGTGCCGAGGCCAGCAGCACCTCCAGCAGGTCTGGGCTCACATGCTGGGCAGAGGCAGCTACAGCTGACGACCCTGCTGCACCTGCAAGCCTGGAACTTGATCTGTTGGCCAGTAGTGTTGGCTTGGTTGGTGGAACTGAAGTCACAGGTGCTGACTGCTCCGCTGCTGGCTTTCCTGGTTGTGCTGCCGCCCTGCTGCTGCTGTTGGAGGCTTGCACAGGCGTTTTGGTAGTTGCTGCTCTGGTCGTTGCAGCAGCGGCCTTGGAAGAGACGACAGCCGCACGTGCAGGCCCCGCTGCAATGCTTCCAGCTGCTCGTGATCTGTGTGTTGACGTGGTGGCTGCTGCAGGTGATGCTGGTTTCTTTTGCGCTGCAGCTGTGGGTGGCTTGGGGAGCAAATGCTGGCGACCCTGCTGCTGCAGTGGAGCCTTCCCTGCAGAAGCCTGCTTGAGCTGTCCTGGTTTGCTGCCTGCTGCTGGCTGCTCTGTGCTGGGCTGTACAACGGGAGAATCACCTCCTGTGTGTGTTGTTTCCTGCTGGCTGTCCTGCTGCTTTGGCTGATGTGGGTCAAGCGGCTGTGCATCCTGTGCTGAGGGTGCTGGGGATGTTGCCTGTGCTGACAAGGCTGCAGGAACCCCTGCTGCAGGAGGCTTCACACAGCTGCCCATGCAAGCTGCATGCAAGACCGTGAAACCAGGGCTGGTGTCCTGGGGGTTTGCTCCGTGCCTGAGCAGCAGCTGCAGCATAGGTATGTTGCCTGCTGCTGCTGCTTCGTGCAGAGGCGTGGCCTTGCTGTTGCTGGGGGCATGGATGTCTGTGCCCGGCTGTTTCAACAGCAGCTCTGCAGGCGACGCAGTTTCACCGTCAGACATCATTGAGTCAAACGTTTGCTTGTGCATTTTGGCAGCTCACCCCTTCAAGGCGTCTTGATCGTACAGGATCTGACACTCTGGGTTGCTCAGAACACCGCTGCTGGCCGCTGGCCTGTTCAAGTGTTTCTGTACAGTGCTGTGGACACGCCCCAGGGCAGAAAATGGTAGTGGCCATGAATTACAACAACCAGGCGTACCTGCCAGGCTCAAAGAGCTCTCATGGCTGCTACTGGCCAGCCAGTGAAGTGGAGTCCTGCCTCTGCTGTCAGCTGCATTGACATTGGCCCCAGCAGCGAGCAGAGCACTGGCTATTTCCAGGCTGCAGACATCCACAGCCTTGTGAAGCAGAGTGTACGCCAAGCCCTGCTCTTTAGGGTCTGTAAACATCTGGTTTGGTCCCTGTGCTGGTGTGCTTTTCAAACGATCTTGCACGGCTGCCACATTCTTTGCTGTGATGTCCTTGATAAAGCCCAGCACAGCTGTTGACGACATGTTGACTGTCCTTTGATGAAAATTCCTTGTATTTGACTAGGTATTGAGGCCTTTTCAGCTCCAGCTGTCGCGATGGGGCCGTTCACATGCACATACAGAGTTTGCAGTACCAGTGTTGACCAAGGGCAGGGAGGTTTGCCGGGACCAACAGGTGAGACGTACTGACTAGCTGTACATACCACACTAATAACTGCATGCAATCACATCATATACTGCGTAAGCGCATCACTGGACCCCACTGGCGCGTTCACAACAATGCACGTCAATGCACAACTGCCTTAGTCATGAGCACCTGACACTGACAGCAGGAATGCCTAATCTGACTTGTTCCGACCCACGCCTTTCAAATGCTTGATAGTCTTCAGTGAACACCACTGCGTTCCCCTCTGCCTTCAAGCCACACATTTCAGCGCCTGCAGGCTGGCGAGCAGTGCCAACGTCCTCGTGCACTCGACAACCTGCCTCGCATATACTTGATATATCGATATGTCAGCGCGCCAGTTGCTGCAGTGCCTGCAGCAGAGCGCAGCAGCATCACTGTGGCCGGGAGCACGTGTATGGGCCACAGGTGTTGCCAGCCTCAGTGGATCCACTGGCATCACAGCAGCAGCAAGCAGCACCTCGAGCGCATCTCTTTGGTGGAGTTCTAGCAGTTTCTCTACAGAAGCATCAACCAGCTTACCAGCAGACACAGCACCATGGAGTCCTGGCATCGCCAGCAGTAGCACCAGCAGCAATGTCCCACATGTAAGATCCACAGGATTGTAGCTGATGCCGCCCAGCCATGCATCAATGTGACGTCTAACCAAGGTGCCTGTGCACGTGCATACAGCTTGTGCACAAACGAGGATTGCAGCTGGCAGCATCCCTATTTCTGCAAGGCCGGCAGGGCATTGCTCTTGTATGGCTACCGATCACACCATCTTGATGACTGCCTTGCCGCAGGGTGCACCTCAACCCGCAATCTTGCGCCCAGCCATGTTTGCTGAGAGTTTTAGGTCGCCAGTTCGGCCACTACAATTCAACAGAGGTGCGCACTGCTGGGCTCTTGTGGCACTCCATACTCCAAGCACAGATCCTGTTGCCGCACTGCTGCAGCCTGCAGCAGGGCCTTAGCTGGAGAGGTTGTATCTGAGCTTCAAGGGTGTGCCAGCATGCCAGACATCGCTTGGTGCCAGCCCAGCTGTATTTAACACACCAGAGGCTAGGGCAGGCACACGTCGCCAGCAGCCTCACACTAGCTACAGTAGGGCAACCCCTGAAGCCCTGCGCGTGTCTACAGCTGTGCACCCTGCATCCTGCTGCACAGCCAGTGTTTTTATGACGTGTCATACGGCTTCACATGCTTCTCCTGCCTCAGCTGTATGTTGTACTTCTGTACCATCTGCAAACCATTGCATGTGCTCACCCGGTCCATCCTGTGCTGACTACTGAAATGGGCTCCCAACGCTCTGCATCTGCAGGGGAGGTGGTGTATCTACCACAGCTGGAGAACAACCCGCTAGGCAGGGGCTTGTTGTATATGATGGGCGCATACAGCCACAAGCAGCAGCTGCGCAACGGTGCATGTGTGCTGTACCAAGGCATCACGGAAGCAGCAGAAAGCACAGAGCTGCAACAAGGTAGGGACAAGTGTGTGGGTACTAGAGATGGTATCTCTGCAGTCTGTTTACAGAAGCCGCAGTCAGCAGCTGCGCGTTGGTGGGTTTGCGCTGCACCAAGGCAGAACACAGGCATGCCCACGAGTTGCTGCTGGTCCCGGCACCCATTGATGCTAGTGCCGCCGCAAAAAGGGTCCCCGTTGTGAGGTCCGATATTCCAGTGTTCTCGAATGGCACATGCACAGCCCATGTGCATTCCCTGCCTTCACACCCAGTCCCTGACATCATTTTAGTGTGTCCCTCGTCGTAGCAAACCAGGCACATCCGGTGATTCACATGTTTCCCATGCTGTGCCGTGCCGTGC
>QAXK01012622.1:0-10826 GCA_004335735.1 Chlorella sp. KRBP | reverse complement strand
GCTGATACACAGGGGGCGGACAGCATGCGGGCAATGTAGGCAGAGAGCAGCATGTCATGTGTCTCTCGTGTGTTGATAATTTGCGTGTGTGCAGGTATGTCCAGCGACACCATACACAGGACGCTCAGCTGGCAGGCATCATCTTACAGGCACCAGTAAGTGTGACCAACAGAGTGTGACTTGGGCACGTTGTGGCAGGGTGTCCAAGTCCATGTTTGGGTGTATCACTTGGGAGGCTAGCATGTGGGAGCTGGTTGCAGTCAACCCGGCTGCTCGGCAACCGTGGGTCGCGCTGGAGGGCTTGCAACATGCTTCGAGTCTGGAGCATGTGCTGCGGTGTGTGTGGTGGTCGATCATGAGCGGCTGTCCACCCTCCCGTCACTAAAACACAGTGCAGCTGCGCTCTTTGTGTATGTTGGTGCATGTGCCGCCCACGCTTTGTGTTGCTCTCCTCGCGCCTGTTGCAACCAAATAGCATGCGTGCGGCCCACCTGACCACCACCGACCATAGACATTATATTGTTAGTGCTGCTGCTGCTGCTGCTGCTGCTGCTGCTGCTGCTGCTGCTGCTGCTGCCGCTGCCGCTGCTGCTGCAGGTGTCTGACCGGGAATACCTGGCCACCTTCCCCTCCTGGCAAGAAAAGGTGGCGGCGGCACAGGAGCTGGTCCAACAGGGGCGTGGGAGTGAGGTGGTCTTCAGGTGTGTGGGTGTATGGGGGCACCATCTTCTGGTGTCTCTGCCCTATTGACATGGTCATGCTTCATCTGCTGCCGTTTCGAACAGAGAATAGAAGTTACATGGTAAGTTCAGAACTACAAAGTTCTCCCGCTCATCCACACGTTGTTCTGATCCTGTTGTCGTTGACGCTGCTGCTGCTGCTGCTGCTGCTGCTGCTGCTGCCAGGGCTATGGAGTGGGACGGAGCTGCGGTGACGGCTCAGCGGCTCGTGGACCTGTGCTGTCAAGGCGGTGACGATGACATGTTCAGCACAGACCTCTCAAAAGACCAACTGCAGGTATGTGTAGACTCTGCATTGGATCACAATCCCCTCTCAGCCCCACGGGCTCTTCCACCTGCCAGCTTTGGTGCGCCCGCCTTTGTAGTGCAGTGCAACAATGCGCCACCTAGTGTCAATCAGTAGTCAAAATGGTTGTGAGTGCCTCACACGATGTGTTCAACGCAACAATGTTGTTGCAATGCGTGGCTGCTGCTGCCGCTGCTGCTGCTGCTGCTGCCGCTGCCTGCAGGCCATTTTGGGTCCCCTGCATGAGCTGCCGTGCCTCATCCTGCAGTCTGGTGCTGATGAGTCAGTACCGCAGCACCTGTGGGACTCAGGGGCAGTACAACAGCTGGGGCAGCAAATGCTGCAGGCAGTACAGATGGGCACTACGGCACAGCACAGCAAGGAAGCTGCTGAGCCGGATCCTGAGCCAACGTCCCTACCAGCAAAAGCAGCAGGAGGTGGTGGTAGCACTTTTGCATTTGACTACCATAAGTTCCTCACAGAGGAGCAAATACAGGATTTGATCGACGGAAACGATGCCATCGGTGATCTCGTAGGGAACGCGAGGGCGATGTATGATGATGCAGTCGCATCAGGCGTCCCACCAGAGGAAGCTGCACTTATGTTTGGGGACAGGGAGCCAGCACACGAGGGCCACAAACGCAGCCGTGCAGAGCAGGCAGTGCCTCAGGAGCTGCATGTTATTGAGGGTGCAAAGCATGCATGTGCTGGGCATAGGAATCAAGTGGTGGGCCTTGTGTGCCAGTTCCTGAAGAGACTTCCCTTGGAGCAGCTGGCATGAGCAGACCCGGTAACTGGGTGTAACAGAGCAACCGGGCGTAACAGAGCTGTTCTAGGGCATTGAGCAAGGGTCAGCATGCATATCCTGGTCCTTACAAGGTGCACACCGCTGGCAGTGCTGGCAGTGCTGGCAGTGCTGCGCGAGACAGCATAGTAATGGGTGTCTGTGAATACAAGTGCAGTGTTGGAGTGGCCGCACACCCGTGACAGACCGCATACAGTGCCCTTGCTGGCTTTCCGCTGCACAACACAGCTGGCAGGGGTAGGACTGACCCAAAGAAGGTATAAACATCATGATAGATGGCCACAAGCATTCCTGCCTGCCCCTTCCAAAGGCAAAGACGGGCCATGACATGGCTTCGGAAAAGCCGCACCCTCAATCACTCAGTTCTCGTATTGCAGATGGGCATGAGCATGCACAATTCATTCAAAAGACAGGCCAAGAGACGCACTGACACTGGCAGAGTGCTGGGGCTGTGACACATGGGCGCAATGAGACTCTCGGATGAGGAGCTTTGCCATCGCAGGACAGGGCTGGGCGGGTCCCGGCGTATGTGCGGCATTCGTGCTGCAGCACAAAGAGCGGCCCCCCTGTGAACTCATGCCAGCAACACCACCACTATGGTTTTTGGAACCAGCAAATGCACAAGTCCGACTGGCAGCCAGCTGCACAGTTTCGTGATGGTTTTGCCTCGCTCTGAGACACGAAGATGAGTTCGGCAGGGTCACAAACTCCTCAAGCTCGCAGAACAGCTCTCCAACCCCCTTTCCAGATGCTCATAGCAGTCAATGCCGCCACCCATCATCCAAGCCGCCATGCTGAGGCCCGATCTGCTGTAGATCACGCACCGTGACCGCGCGAGCAGCGCCAGGTCGACGTACGTCGACATCGCTGCGTTCGCGTCGGCGGCCTCGTCGGCGTCCATGCGCGCCAAGTGGGTTGGCTCCATGTTGGTTGTGATGACGTCCGTCTGCGTGGGAAGCCGGGTCACAGCGGTGTGTCGTCGGCAGCGCAAGGTTTTCGCAGCCCTGCATTTGAGCACATACGGAGCTATCTAGCAACTCTGAACACACTGAACGTCGACCGCCCGGAACAGCCCGGTACTCACCAGCCTTCCGGCTTTGACAAACTTCCGTAGCTCGGGATGGTCTGTGAACAGAATGACGGGAACCTCCTGAATGTTCACACCAAGCTCTCGACCTGGGCCAGGTACACGGACAGAGGGTGTAGCCAAACTGGGTGTTGAATGAATAATGAAGTACATGATGCCTCGGCAGATGACTTCACGGGGACAGCAGCCTGCAACTGACTCAGTTGAACTGGAGAATTCTGCAGTGAGCTGCTGCTGCAGCGTCAACTTGGGCACTCACTTCTTGTGTTGTTCAGTTTAGATTTATCAATCGAGCAATTTGAGATTGCTGAAGGTCGGCTGAACTTCGGAAGATGCAGCAGCTGCCTGCTCTCACGTTTCTTCTGCATGCATGTGATGCCTTGCACCAGGTCCATGAGTGGCCCATTGCGCCCGCCCTTGCTGCTGCGCAGCTCCTTCTCCTTCTCCATCCCACCCAGGCGCATGTGCAGTGACATGTACTGGAAGTCAGGCCGGCTGGCCTGGCTGCCAAAGAGCCGCGCCATCTCTGTGTGGGCTGCAGCCTCGACATCCTTGCTGCAAGGACCACACGACCACAGCATCGCGTGCTCAGGAATTCCCTCACTGAGACATGTGACATGCTTGCGAGAGGTGATGGCACTGGTGTCATGGTGACACCCTCAATGTTGGAATCGCTGCATAAGTTGTTGGGGCTGCTTCAAGTCACAAGTCAGGAAGTAGCCACTGGCAGTGATGCCTGTAACAATGCCATCAACAGATTCAGGCCTGCCGAGGGGGGTCGCATCTTTGAGAGACACAGAAGATCGTTGGGCCAAACTGGGGATGTCAATGTCACCTCACCTCAACGCAAACAGGGTGCGGAACAGGCATGCCGCACTGACATCCCGCCTCCCATTCTTGTCCTTCTTTGGCCATGGCGCGGGGTCAGCCATGTGCGGGCAGCCCTTGCATGGCCGTGCCGACCATTCGTTGGTGTGTATGGTCACAAACTTGTACGTGTCCAGCTGCTGAAGGCCTCCTGTGACGACAAAGCTGCGTGCAGTCGCGTCTGACCTCTTGTAGTCCGTCATCCTGAAGGCAAGAGAGTGGAAGCTGGCCTTGCTGCTGCTGCTGCTGGGCATGTTGCTGCTGCTGCTGCTGAGTGCAGGCGAGCCGTCCTCCAGGACACCACCAGCAAAGGCTGCGGGGTCAAACGTCTCATTCTCGCAACAAAGCGCTGTCAGGTTTGGGTAGTCGTAGTCCTGTATACCATCCAGTGTCCAGTCGATGGGGCCAGCGGGAGGCAAGTACCTGGAAGGGGGGGGGGCAGGGTGGCGATCACATGGCCCATGTCCCGGGGAGGAGAGCAAACAGAGCACTGCCGATAATGTCTTTTCTGCAGAGTCTGCAACTGGCATGCTCTCTACCCCCGGAGCCTGGAGCTGTGCAGCTTGTGGCTACCAGCCTGGAGGAGCGACTCAGTGAGCCATAGTATTATGATACCGCATTGACCGGGGGTACTTTTTGACTGACACCTCGGATCGTCTTAGAGGCCCGTATTGACTCACTGCTGCAGCTCGTGTGGCTCGCCCCTCCAGGTGAACAGGATGACTCGGCCAAAGGCTGCTGCCTGGCGTGTGAGGTACATCATGCCCCGCACCCTGTCCCCCAGCCCACTGGACCCGGGGCAGGCTGTGTACACCAGGTACTTGGTGCCAGGCTTGCCGCGGTTGGCCCTGCGGGGTGTGGGGGGGGGGGCGGTGTGGTGTTTTGGGAGGTGTAAGAGACTGTTGGATGGCACACCCATGGCCCATGCTGCATGCACATGTGTTCAGTGGAAGCTGGCACTGACATTGTGGAAGTGGCTGATGCCACATGCCATGCTGTCTGCTGCCATCGTGACGTCACTGCAGATTGGTCCACTCAACGGTCGAGCCTGCAGCAGTGCTGTGTGACCCCTGCCTGTTGCTGCGGCAGCTGACATCACTGATGTCATGAGGAGTCATGCCTGAGGCTGCTAAGAGCTTACCTGTGAAACTTTGCATACTCTGCAATCCATGCTGGGCAGTCCTCCTTGGCAGGCATAGGTGGCAAGAAGGGGGGCACACCCCCGGACACCTGAGGGGCTCGGTCAGCACTGGCTTTGCTGTTGCCCCCGCTGCTCTGAGTTGGATCCTTGCTTTTGCTGCTGCTGCTGCTGCTGCTGCTGCTGCTGTCCGAGGCAACCAGGGACCTGGTACTGTCTGCAAGCTCAGACGCACTGCCACGTCTGGCATTCACTGGGTGTGGCTGAACCAGACTTGACACACGGCTTTCAGTTTTTGTTGGTCCCTGCTTCCTGTCGAAGCTGCGGGCTGAAGATAGCAACAGCAGAGAGACTCCAAGCAGCAGGACCCACCAAAAAGAGCCCAGCATTCCTGTTCGAGTTGCCTTCATGGATTGCGTTCAGTCTGCTCTTTCAATGAACTTGATTTCGAAGTTACATACTATCTGCTTGACACGGTCTCAAAGCGTCGGAGCTGAAGTGTCAGCTGCACTGTGCCTTGCTCGTCAACGCGCGTGTGCGCGGTCGGTCTCTGCGTTGGCTGTCGCGCGTCGTCCAGGAAAAATTCACAGCACGTCGGTATAAAACATTCTGATATTTTTCATCATATTGCTCGACTTGTCAGTATTTCAGAAACGACACGTGGTCGTCGACTCCGAGGCAACAGCTTCCCTCGTACCTCGGTATGTACAAACCACGTGGCTTATAAGAGCAGCAGGGATGCCCCGCCGTCCTTTGAGTGCCCTCTTTTATGGGTTTGCGAGCTATAACAGGGCACGAGCACTACGGGTGCTGTGCACTGGCAGTGTGTTGTGCACTAGCTCTGCACACCTGTGTTGCACAGCAAGGGCACAGCAGGTGACCAGCCCCTGCTTACCAGGTCCTGAAGGAGACCCCAGTGTACACGTTCGAGCCCTCAGACCCGATTTCATCAATCATTCAAGTCGTTTTGTGCAACGGTCTCACGAGTTTATCTGCACTTCCCCTGCTGGCTACAGCCACGCGCAGTGCAGGGAGAACTGTGCTGCTAGCATGCTGCTGCTGCTGCAACACTTGTTGGTGCTGATTTCCCGTAAAGTGCGGCACTGATATCTTAGCTGCTGCTGCTGCTGCTGCTGGACCCGTATGTCTTGGGTGGCTCCAGTGCTCGCTTCAGCTCTGCTGCTGTCTTGAGTGACTGCTTTGTGGCCACCTCACCATCAGGTGCCACGTCAAGGTACGTCAGCTGCAGGCGCACGTTGTGCTGCGGCACACGACACAAAAGCACACGGAAACCACACAGCAATGTCAGCTCACATCCGAGTCAGCTAGCGGCTAGCACCTGAGAGCGCCTGTTTGACCGGCCTCGGGCTGTTACCACTGGTGCCTGAGGCATATGGCGGTCAGCTGCAATGCATGTTTTATCAGTATGATACTGGAAGAGTGCCGTGCTGTCAGTCACAGTCAGCTCACCCCTGCCAGGCTGATGCTCATGCCATCTACCACCTCATCCAGCACTGACAGCATCAGCGTCATCATGTTGACTGCAGCCAGCAGCCAGCAAGTGCATGGCAGGGGTGTCATCAGCAATACGCTCAGCAGGTATGTTGATGTGGTCAACGTAGCTGGCATGGTGTGGTCACTAGAAGACACTTGCACACACACACGCACACACGCACTGGAACTGGTGTCAACATGCACTCGGGCACCCACTCATCGGATACTATCTAATAGTATCACACAAGGAGTGGCCGTCACTGACACAGTTTCTCTTGCTGAACCAGCCAGCAAAGCAAAAGCGGCTGAGACAAGGATTCAAATCCAATCAATACAGAGTGCTGCACTGGGGTTGCTGGATCCTTGGCGGGATGTCACTTACAGTAGAAAACGCGCTCGATGGAATCAGGCAGCCACCAAATGTTGACCTCCTGAAAGCACAGCGGCAGGAACAGGGCGGGCCGTGTCAACCAGGCTGTCTGACCGGTCAAGCCGTATACAACTGCGCAGGTACCGCTCCGTGTGGCCTCGTGCATGGCTCTGTGTGATTGTGTACAGCCTCCTGCTTTTCTCTTCATGCATGCAAGACATGCTCAGATGCACCGTGCGGCAACCACAGCGGTCAACCCGGTAGACGATCACATCACATCACAGGCACGCCCAGCCCAAAAATTTTACCACACCAAGCAGATGCCTTGTAGGGCTCCGCTGCTCTGTGCTGCAGAACCACCCTTCCAATACAGACTCTGAGAGGCTCTCAGCCATAGCAAAGGCAAAGGCAGATGACCATAACCAGGGGTGTACAGAATGTTGAGATCATGCAGACCATCACAGTTACAGTAAAACGAGCTGTCCTGAGGGCTCAGGCACACCTTGTTTGCCAGCATCTGGTCCACCATGCCCAGTATGACTGCCTTGTTGATGCCCTTGGTGAACCGCAGCTTCATACCTGATATCATGACGCAGCACAGCAGCACACAGCACAGCACGGCACAGCGCGGCACGGCATGTTGGAGCACCAGGCCGTTGCTGGTGCAGCTGACTGGCGAGCTGGGACTCTTGCTGAATCCGTAGCTCTGAGCCAGCCCACAGCATCACGCTTGAAGGTGCCTGTGTTGCTTCGAATCTGCAGCAGTGTGCCCATGCACAAACGTCTGCTGTTTGTGCATGTTACCATGTCACATGTAGTAGCCTTGGTGGGTAATGCTACTCTTGCTGCGGCAACTGTGCCCACGTGTAACTAACACTCCCATAGCCTGCTGTGGCGGGCAGATGTGTTGTGTGAGGGTTTGTCCTTACTCTTGTAAGCCAGCGGCTGCACCTTCAGCACCAGCTGCTGCAGCTCCTCCACCTGCACAGACAAATCAGCAGCAACAGGCACGCCGTGAGTCATGGGGGTGTGATGTCATCATCACACTTGTCGGCTCAGGTAGCAACACCCAGGGACGCTCAACCGCACACACTGTGTGGCACACCTGGGGGGGAAATCATTAACTTGTGAGGCAGCAACCTTGTATGAAGTGCACTGCTGCTGCTCTTGGGTGAGCTCCAAGCACTGAATGACAGGGGCTGTCTCATGCCTTAAGCTGGGCTGGTAGCCGATTGCAGACGTTTCAAGAACTTGCAAGCCCGCCCCGTCTATCAAAGATCAGGAATTTGACAGGTGCGTACGGCAAAAAACGGCCACGAGTACTCACTGCCCTTACCTATCTGTTCAGCCCACACGCCCCCCCCTGCCAAGCTACTGCTGATAGTAGGCCTAGGATTAGTAAGCAATCTGATGGGATTAGTCATCCTACCTTTGTGCGCAGCTCTGCATTCTCCAGTGTAGCCCAGTAGGGGTCTGCCTCCTTCCGAAGGTAGTTTGTGGCCAGCTTAGACAGCATGAGGCCCAGCAGCACACCCACCAGCAGCATCACCCCTAGGATCCATGCAGGCATGCCAGCCAGGCCCCCTAGCAGCACATCAACGGTTAGGGCCCGGGCCTGCACCCTGCGCTGCTGCTGCTGCTGCTGAGATGGGACCCAGGGAAGCTGGGGCGGCCGCTGCTGCTGCAGCTGGGGCAGCTGCTGCTGTGGGAGGCTGATCTGGTGGCCTCGTCCTCGTGTGAATGAGGCGAGGCCTGGGGCACAGGGCCTGCCGTGCTGCCTGCTGAGCTGTGCAGGGCACTTCTGTGGCACTAGCAAGCAGCAGGTCACCTGCCTGACTGGGGTTCGAAGCATGAGAGGGCGATTAATCTGCATCTTGAGTTATGATTGAGCTTGGTGGATGAATTTGGAGATCAAGACTCGATATAGGGCTCAAACATGCTGAGCTACACCGTAGTTCAGCTCAAACTGGTGTCACACCACTGCTGGCAATCGCGACCCCAGCAAAGCCAGGCCAGTATGTTGTAGAAGCACAAAACGCTTTCATATATGTGAACCATCGCCTCAAACGTGTAGACTGTTACGCTGGATGACGGATTTTTGGCGTCGGTACAGGCTGTCAAGTACACAGTTGCATGGCTTGGCTGGCGCTACACATGCTTCTCGTCGGATATTAGAGCTCCTCAGTCACATGTCGACGTTCAGCGCAGTAGCACATGGCCGCTGCTCATCCCTGTTGATGCATGCACCAGCTGCAGCACAGGGCTACCCCAGCACAAGCCAGCTCAGTGAGCTGAGTGCAGCACCTGCAGTCTGCCCGCGTGAGATTGATAAACAAACACAGTTGCGGATGAAACTCAGGACGAAGCGATATACTTGCCAGAGCCGGCTTTGCCGGCAAGGTTCCTCCAGTGACCCCATCGCCCACTTCGCTGGAAAACTGTACATGTTGGCTCAGGTTTTGTTGCCAGAAAGGGCCACCAAAGACACTATGACCGTGAGACTGTTTGCCTAGACACGAATACTTTGATGAAACAGCTTACATGCAAGCTGGCCAGGGCTGACTGCTCATCCTGTCGCTGCACAGCCTGTCACTGCTGCTCCAGTATGATGGCGCTGTGAAGTGAATTCACGATGTTTCCTGCACAGCCCAAGTCACAGCTGGCCCCAGACACTGCTACTCCAGCACATTCTAGCTGCTTCCACACCCCACAAGTCTACATCCCAGCCAGGGGGAGGACACCATCACCACCAATGCTGAATCTTGCATGTGGGTCATAGATTATGGCTCACAGTACGCCCCCTACGTTGATACAGCAGCACTGATAACAATCCATACAGTTACATGGCATCGTGACAGGTAATCTGATGCCCAGTCACACATTCTGCTGCTGGGAGTCTTCGGGGCAGCACACCCCAGGGCAGCTGCTGATCTGGTTGACAGTGTCAGGCAGATCTGCTGCTAACTGCGGCCGTGGGATCAGAGACAACTTATCATAAATAATACCTCTTACAGCGTCATGTTTCATCCAGATGGGGCTCGCTCAACCGTACTGTGTGACGAATATGAACGGTCGCGGAGCACGGGTGATCAGCTAGACTGACCTTATGGCTGGACTGACCAGTGAATGCGAGATGCCTGATATCGGGACGTCACGTCTTTAGGCTGACGAAAACAGAAACATTAGCCAAAGATCAACTGGCCAGGCGTCTTGCATGGAGGTTGTACTGTGCTAGCTTGAGCACATTCAAACTGCTGATCAGCTTCAGCGCGCTCTGCAGTGAAGAGCGGTAGCCCATGCATCTTAGACGTCCATATTAAGCCCAACATGCAGGCTGGGGGCAAGTCTGGCCTCACCAAGGCGCTTGAGGAGCTCACAACCCTGCTGCCCAAGGCTCTTGAGTGCTGCAGCGGCACAGAGTCCTCGCAGAACCTACCAATCGTCGAGAAGCTTCGCAGCGTGCTTCTGGAGCTCATACATGGCTGCCTTACGTGCAATGCTGGTGAGCATTGGCATGCAGCAACACACCTGGCTGGTCACACAAGCCAGTCACAGCAGCAGGCCCTTGTGGACTGCTTGAGGTTGAGCAAGCTGCATGCGGCCTGCTGCGCAGGCACAACAGTGTAGCAGCAGCATCAGACCATGCTTTTGTACGTGTGCTGTGTGTGGCATCGCATCATCAGCTCACGTATAGCCTTGTGTTGCTGGCTGCCCCTGGTCGCTGCTGCAGGCAAGCATATCGTGGCAGTGCTACGAATCCTGCAGCTGGTGCTGGAGAAGCTTCCAGCGACCTTTGCAGAAGGTGCACACCGGGCGGCACTGGTTCACATGGTCAAGCTGCTGTGCAAGCTGCCAGAGCATCACCAGTGAGTGGCCACATTCTTGCCTGCATCAGGCCTCCTGCACAGCTCGTGCGGAGGCTGGGAAACATTGTAGGGGTTGAGGGATTGATGCAGGTTTTGCTTTCACAACTGGACTGACATTTCTGCAGCGAGTGAGCCACAGAAAGTGTATAAAAGTGGTTCACCAATTCTGCTGG
>QAXK01012605.1:0-10048 GCA_004335735.1 Chlorella sp. KRBP | reverse complement strand
GGGTGGGTGGGTGGGTGGGGGCGCTGGGTGACGTGACAGGTGAGTCATTACGTGCTACAGACTGCCTACAAATTTGGGCGTACTGCATGCACAAATGCATGGACACAGCCAGCACGATAGGCTCACCAGGTATGAGTTGTGGGCGTGGCCCCTCACACTTCCACCAGCCTGTCTCAGCCCACTCCTTGGTCTCTTTTGGCACACGCACTGAGGTTGACTCGTCAGCAGCGTCCCGAGCCACCTGGGCCCTGTCAGCAAGGTCCCGCGCATACCCAGCAGCCATGGCCTGATAGAGGTACACACAGAATAACCAGCAGCAGCACATGCTTGGTCAACAAGGGTAAAAACATGGCTGCAGGGTACCATGGGTGCAGGGAGCCGCAATGCATTCACTTTTTGTCGACACAGTTGCAAGTGCAGGTGTCACAAGTGGAAGTGGTTCTGGTCGTGGTGTAACCAGAAACATGGGCTGGTAAGTATGCCTGAGCTATCTGTGCCAGTTCGAATGCCCTACCCTTGCAGGTGCACCGCCAAACATGGGTGGTGGTGGTGGTGGTGCCGCCATGGGTGCAGGGGGTGGTGGTGCCATCATGCCGGGTGCTGCCACTGGCACTGGCACTCCAAACCTGAACCCTGCGGCCTTTGCTGCAGGCTCATGGGGCCTGTCAACCTTGACAAAGTCAGTATCCGAGTCCTCGTCTGCTGCAGCTGTTCCATCTGAACCGCCGTCTCCACCGCTGCCCTCAGAGTCTGGACTACTGCTGCTGTCGTCCTTATCCTGCTGCTCAAGGGAGTGAGCCAACAGCAGGCCAAAGTCAAACACAGCGCGGCGCTCACGGGACATCCTGCAAGTCAGCGAAAGACCACAGCATTGTCATCAGCAGGTCAGGTGGCATGACCTGCAATTGCACGCTCTTTGAATGAGCAACTGCAGTCAAGCGTTGGCTCACTGTCCATCTTCGTTGTATTTATGAAGCATGCATGCAAACTGCCACCACCCACCAGGTTCGCTTCACGCCACGCTTCTCTGCAGGGGTCTGCAGCTGCTGCAGTAGGTCCCTGCTGTACTGCAGCAGCGCCTGTTGACCTTCCAGCGCTGCCAGCAGCAGGCGCTCCAGGTGATTGAGCTGCGAGTAGCGGTGCGGGGCAAACCAGTGCTGCAGCAGCTGCTGCTTGTGAGCCTTGTACCTTGCATCGCTTGATGCATCAGTGCCGGGTAGCCAAGGCCCAAAGCTGCTGATGACAGCAGGTTGCACAAGTGGTATGGCCGGCTGCTGGTACTGAGCTTGCAGCAGGAGTACCTGCTCCAGGCAGGTCAGCTCTGTGGGAAGCTTGCAGCGCAGCAGGGGCAACAGCAGCTGCATAGCAGCAGTAGCACAGACGGACGCACACCACACAGTCAGGAGCTGCCCACAGGTGCTTCGTGACTTAAAGGGCAACGTCACAGGCCCATGGCTGCAGAGGTACCCAGAGGTGGATTTATAACTGGATGAGACTAGATTATATCCCGAAATGAGACCCAGCAGTCTTTGGGCAATGGTCAGCAACAATCTCTGAGTGTGCATGAGTGTGCAAGCACATGCAGACAGTACCTCTCAGCACTCACAGCATATACATCCTGTACAGATCTGTGTACCTAGCCTAGATCAGTCACACAGCGTCAGCCCCACCTCCTCAAAGCTGGCCCTGTCCTTGACGGCCAGGAAGAACAGCAGCTCACTGCTGGCCAGACGGGCCATCAGGTCCTGCCGGGCTGCTGGCCCCAGCTGCGGCCACTGCAGCACCAGGGGATCCCACTGACGCAGCAGCACTGACACAGACTCCTGCGGGGTCAACAACAACGGCGATGATGAGAACTAGAGTACTTGGATTGGGGTCCTGAACACAGGCATCTTGGTGCATGCATTGGGTTCCTGCAGAAGGAGCTATGGGTGCACGGGGGCCAGGGTTGCAGCGGCGGACTGCGGCAAGTGTAATCACATGCACGAGGCATGTGGGGATGCTTGAGATGTAGTGTGTAAGACCCCAGGCAGGCGTTTACCTTGGCCCCGTTGGGTACGTAGGGGCGAGGCAGCCCCTGCAGAGCACCACCCCCACTGTTGCCCCCGAGGCCAAAGGGAGAGGCACCACCTGAACGCAGGATGCACCGCAGCAGCAGCAGCAGCAGCAGCAGCAGCAGCAGCAGCAGCGGTGACAGCACGACCAAAGACAAGGGCAATGAGGGCAGGTGTGATGCTGATGCCGTTTGCCGCCTTGCAGTCACTGTGATGCAGGCAGACATGTCGCGACACCACAACCGCTGCAACCAACATGCACATGCGGCTCAGTGTTTGCTGCATGTGCCCACACGCACTTGAAGTCAATGGTTGCCTAAATCCTTGACAACTATCAACATCACCACACGTATATGATCAGGTCAAACATGCGGGAGCTTTCAGTGTATCACCTGTGTCGGCAGCCTTCAGCAGCCCAGCCAGCAGATGGTACAGCTGCTGTATGCTGCCAAACATCCCAGCCTCCCCTGCCTCTGCATTCTGCAGTGTGATGCTGTCTCCAGCTTGATGCAGTACCAGAACATCACATGACTGCACAGGCATGGGCCAGGCAGTGCAGGCAAGGTTGGGTGGTTGCTTGTGCAGGTGTGCAAACGCCACACGGCCACTGAGGTGCAGTTGAGTGATTTGACCCAGGAGGCCCCATAAAACTGTCGTTTGTGGCAAATGGATAACTCGTCTCCATTGGACGAGGGTATGTCCAATGAGCAGCGCTGCAGTACTGGAGGCAAGGGGTCAACCTCTTGTGACACCCGCAGTGTCGCAGTCTGCATCTTGATACAAGAAGCCAGCTGCAAGAAGCCCCAGGCCCCCCACATTCCGAACTGCCGTGCATGCTTGATTTGGCCGCTGCTTGCTTGCATAGTGCCTCCTGTCAGAGGCAAACACTTCCAACCCCAAACATACTCACCAGTGCTGACACAACTCCAGAGTCAACAGGTCTGTCCAGCCCCATGTCCCTCAGTGCAGCAGCAGGCAGGCTGCTGCTGCAGCCGCCACCACTACTACCCACAGCTGCCCCATGGGCATCACCTGCACCCTGCAGCTCACAACCCGTTGATGGCAGGCCCTCAACTGCACACCAAGCAGCACCAAACTGCCCCAGTGCTCTTGCATCATACACTGCCGCATACACAACCCTCGCCCCTGTCTTTGCCCAAATGCTGGCTGTGCCGCTGCCAACTGCAGTAGCACCATCAGCACCCCCCGGACCATCTTCAGGCAAACCAGCAGCATCTGCCAGCAGCTGCTGCAGCTGGTCAGGGGGTATCTGGAGCCTCCCGTCTGGCCCCACCTGCAGCTGAGTCAGCACAGCAGCAGGCTGCGCCAGGAAACCCAGCGCAGGTGTCTTTGCTGCCAGGACACGCTGCCCCAACTCAAGGCCCCCTGGAGCTTGCATGGGTCCACCCCCATATGCTGCCATCTGCTCCTGCATGCCACCATAATCCGCAAACGCCGCGCAGCATGGTGCAGCAGGAGCACCAAATGCAGGTGCGCCAAGGCCCATTGCTGCTTTCTTCATGTTTGGGCGCTCCACCAGCCGGCCCCCATCCCCACCTACCAGCAGACGCAGCAGTGCGGCAACAGTGTTTCACAGGGTTGCGCATTTGAAGAATTAACATATGACGGTGTAGGACTCTACCAATTTGGCCACACAAACAAGATGGAAGAATGAGTGGTCGTGACGGGCATCTCATTTACAAGAGTAGTTGGGTGTGAGACAGGTGGTGATTGAGCCCCAGATCTTCCCATCAGGGATCTGCTCAAAGACCTCCTCACCTCTCAGCACAGACGTAGAGGCAGCTGCACTGCGTACGCTGTGAGGGAACAGCAGCAGGCTGGGTCTCTCCAGCATCACACCCGGCCTGCAACCATCCCCAGATGCTTCCCATGCCCTCCGCTGCAGTACATACGCCACTGCAGAGTCCAGCTTTGCATCCCTGCTGTAGCTGCACCTGGCCACACCTCCGCAGCTTTGAGGACATGCCCCAAACCCTAAACCCTCCTTGTCGGAGCCATCAAAACCCCAGCCTGACCGCTGAGCCTCCAGGGGTGGGTTGAACCCAAAGCCCTGTGCCGGGGCTTGCTGGGTGCTCCAAGGGAGTTGGGGCGGCAGCAGCTGCGCCGCAGACACCGTAGCATCAGGCAAGAACCTGCTGAACACCAGCAGCACCTGAGCCGACTGCAGCTGCTGCTGGGTGCCAGTGACGTCCATTGTGAGGCCAGCTGCTGTGGAGCATGTCAGGGAGGTTACGTGGAGCTGCTGGGGTGGGGAGGGCTGTACAATAGTAGGCTGGCTGCCACAGATGTGGCTGCTGTCTGGGCATGCACACAGCCACGCCTGCTGTACGTTGGGTCCTGCACTGCAGCTCGTTGCTGTCCCTGTTGTGGTCACCGTAGGTGCCTCTGGTGCAGCGCTTGGTGTGTCACCGTCAGCAGCAGCCAAACTGTGCTGTACTGCTGACGGCAGTACATGTATGTGTACAGCCACATGTGAGCTCTGTAAGCTCCCACCCCACCCTGCCCCTGCTCGACCAGTCCTGCATGGCTGTAATGCCAGCCCGGGCAGTACGAGGCGGTACAAGCCAGCAGCCAAACCTTGGATCCTGATGGTGACTGTACTGCCAGACCCCAGGCCACTGCTGCCACTGAAGGCAGCTGCATCCGCACCATCATGCCATGGCGCTGCTTGCAGCAGCTGCAGATGTGCTGCGCTGACATCAGCAGCCACCAGAGCCTGTTCTGCACTGTATGCACCGCTGCTTGCACTGGCAACAGCCGGGCTGACCAGCTGCAGCAGTGTTGCTGCAACAGGCTGGCCAGCAGCTGGTGTCATGGGGATGTCAAGGCTACCACCCTCTGCCAAGACGTACTGCAGGTACAGCAGCACATGTCAAACACAGCATCAACCACTGCTTTCACAGATAAAAGTATTCGAATTCCAGCCACTAACTGCACAGCACCACCTCGGCCACCCAAGGGCACCCAGCAACTTGCACCTTGGAGCCCGGAAGTGGGCAGAAAGTTCATACAGGAGCAGAAGATGGTGCTTGACCTATGTGGCATTTCATGTACACAACCTATGTGACGTTTTATGCGCACAGCACGGCGCATCTCATCATCCAGCACACCCACTGCCTTCCAACATATGAACACAATTTCTCATGCTGCAGGTGTGGCGACACCACAGTAGAAACTGTCCTTCCTTCTGATATCGGCCTTTCAGTGAGGACTATCCCAACGCATCACACGTGCACGGATATGTCCACCAACCTCTGGGGGCCCCTCACCTGCTCCTGCAGTCCACCAACCCACCAACTGGGTCTTGCAATACTCCAGCAGCGCACAGGCCCAGCATGCTGCCCGCCAGCACCAGCACCTCCACCACCAGCACCACACGCCTCCTGCCCTGTCACTGCCGCAGCTGCTGCTGCTGCTGCTGCTGGCTCCACGCAGTCCACCCCTGCCTCAACCTGAGCCCTGACATCCCTTATACCCTGCAGCGGCCCCAGGCAAACCGCCCCGCCAGGACCCGTCTGGACCCTAAATCGCCGCTGGTGCTGTGGGCTGAAGGCGACGTGGCTGAGCAGCACTGACAGGTTTTTGGGGGTTGAGGGTGGCTCACCACACCTGCCGAGGACCTGCAGCATGTACTGCAGCTTTGGAGGGCTGCTGGCTGCAGCTGCAGGTGGTGCACCCCCTGTCATGGCCGTGGTGGACGTCAGGTAGACATCCCAGACGGCACTGGACTGCCTAGCGCCTTCAATCTCCACACTGCGGCAGGACAAAACAGTTGCCGCGCCTGCTGTCAAAGTTGCTGGACGTTGTGGTAGCTGTTGTGCTCCAGTCAATATTGGCCTGTTGTTTTTTTGCGTTGTAAGGGTCTAGGACCGAGGGGACCAAGCGTTGGCAGCAGTGTGTGGCATCTTGCAGGAATATGGCACCATTTGTTGGCAGTGTGTTGCAGCGTACACTACCTAGCTACAGCGATCCTGATATGCATATCATCCAAACGTGATGCCTACCTGTGCTGCAGGCCACTCCTGCCTGGAAGCAGCTCCTGCAGGTCAAAGTCCTGGTAGTCTGGCTCCCCGTTTATGCCAGGCAGGGCCAGCAGCACTCGGCCAGTGAGGCTTGCAGACAGGCTGGTCGTGTTGGTGGGCAGGTTGAAGGACACCTGGGCTGTGCAGCTGGCCTCATCAATGTCCAGGTCTTGGATCACCTGTGACACAGCAAAGCGAGCAATAGCGGCTCATCAAGTGTGGTCTGGTGTCGGCATTGTGTTGTGCCAGCTTTTACCCAAGCACGCATATCGGGTGTGATCCCTGCACCACACCATGGAGGTGTGCCATCACATCCTCTTGCTGTGTCTGGTGTCATCACTTCACAATACAAAGGCCCTGGTGTCATACACACACAAACTCAGGGTTTTGGATTCAACACTTGGGCTCTTGCATGTCGCATCATCTGGATTGCAGGCCTGCCACTTGACGACAACAGGGAGGGGGGACCTACCTGTGTGACTGGGGCCCCCTGTGCTGTGTCTGCTGTCAAGCTGAGCTGCAGGTCTTCCAGCAGGCTGAAGGGTGCAGGGGTGCCATGCAGCTGCAGGTGCAGCAGCAGCAGCAGCTGCACGGGGTGCCCTGGCAGCAAAGTCTCCTGGTGGCAGAACAGCTGGGCGGTCAGCGAGTAGCGCTCCGGCAGGCGCCTGTACCACACACACAACACGCCATGAGGTGAAGGGATATGCGGCTTACGACGACTGTTGTCAAAGGGTAAACTGGCCCATGTGCGGGGTGTGTGCTAGAATAGATTGGCCACCTGTCAAAGCTGTACAAAGGCTGCCAGTGTACGATTCAAAGGTGTGCGGCATGGACTTGACAAGCCGTGGCTCTCAGTCAACCTGCTGACTGTACACACACCTGAAGCCCCGGACCAGCACTACACACTGCTTTGAGGCTGCAGCAACAGCAGGAGCTGAAGCACCAGCACCTGCTGCTGCTGGCGGTGGGACGGCCAAGTCAGCCGCCACCACCAGGGTTGTGGTGCAGTCTTGCCGAGCAAAAGGCAGCAGCACCTCATTGCAGGGGTCAAGCCCTTCCAACGCTTCAAGCCCTTCAGGCCCATTAGCAGCTGTATTGCCTGAGCCACATGGGTCTGCCTGGCGGTGTGTGTACTCCTTGCCATCACACCACACCTTGACGCCCTGCAAGTGTGCAAGCACACGTGTATATGACTCGTATACTGTGTGCTGTCATGCCATCGTTGAGTGTTCTCCGCCAGGCTTGCCAGCGACTCCTCTCAGTGGAGTCCACTGGTGCTGCACATGAGACCCTGCGTAGCTTACTATCCCCTGGAGCGCGCATGATATGTGCATGCTGCTGTCGCTGCAGAATGCAGAGCACAGCCACACATGAGCAGATATCATGCATGCACATGCCACAGAGGACAGCATGCCACATAGTACACATGGGGTCACGTGGATGGATGTCACACCTGCACTGGCCGCAAGTCCTCGTTCAGCACTGTGAGCTCCTGGCCAGCCATAGAGGGCCGCTGTAGCAGCCGCAGCCCGCCCTTGCAGATGCGTGCCCGCAGCCGCCTGCTGCCAGCAAACACCTCCACCAGCCATACACCAGGCACACCCGACAGGCCCAGGGACACCCTGTGCTGGCACCTGCGTGTCACACGTATGTGCAGATGGTGTGGTTGTCATTGTCTGGTGTTGGTGGTGCCGCAGGCATGTCGAACATTGTTAACATGATTCTGGCAGGCCTGAGGCAGGGTTGTACAGGGTTTGAGCAGGGTTCAAGTCAGCATCAGGTTTTATGTGAGACCTCACCTGACCATAGGGTCTGCAGGTGTGTGCAGTGTGATGAGGGATGTCGGCACAACACCCGCAAGCTCCAGGTTGAGGTCTGCTTCAGCCTGTGTGGACGTGTAGAGCTTCCAGCAGTTGAGCTCATATACCTTCACCAGCACACCCTGCAGCCAACAGCAACAAGAGGGGACACAAGCAGCAAGCAGAACATGTGGCACATGCTGAAGACCGTGATATGCCTGCAGCCCGTGAAATGCCTACATTCCTGGAGAGGGAGTGTGCCACTTGCAAGCGACACATGATGTTCTGATGGTTGCTGTTTTGATGCAATTACATTGCAGGGCCTCAGGCTGTCAGCATGCTCCTACCTCAGTCCCAATGTTCTTTGTGTGCAGCTCCAGCATCACATCGTCACCAAGGCTGTAGGTGCTGCAGCTGTGAGGGGCAAACGCCAGCTCAGACGCATCCCGCAATGCGGCTAGATCGCCCCCGTTTTCCTCATACTGCCTGCGGCAGGACAGCATATCGTGGGGGCTAGTCGACAGCCATCATGATATCACATGCTGAGACTTTTACCCCTTCTGACCACTGCATCACATGTACCTGGCCCGCAAGACCCCCCCCCCAACATATGCACAAGACGACCCCTCGTCATTCGGCCCACTTGCCTCCCTTGTCTGGCCCACATGCCTCCCTTACCTGGCCCAATTGGCTGCGCCCCCAGTGCCACTCAGCAGGTGCGCGGCAGCCACAACAGACGCACTCCATGGTGAGGCGGGCAGCTGCAGGCCAGCATCCCCTGGGCAGCTCCCTCCAGACGCAACAGCTGCAGGACAGGTCACACCGTCAAGGCAGAAAGAGGGTGTGTTGACACGGGAAGTACAAGCAGGGGATGTCAAGGGATCAGCAGGGTGGCAGGGTGGCAAACACAAGGCAGGACAATATTGTCCATTTATGCTCAACCAGCTGGAGGGCGGGAGTTGCAGGGCTGGTGTCAGTGCAACAGTTGGACAATGCACACCGAGGGGGTGGCAGGGTGGAAGGGTGGGTCATTACAGGGCTTGGGTGGGGGTTGCAGGATTGTGCTCCTGATGGCAGCAGCAGCAGCAGCATGACTTTGCACACTGAAGTGTGAGTGAAGGTTGGAGGGTGGGGCAATGACGGGTGAGACATGGCCGCCATGTCTGGCAGCCAGGTACACTGCACCCAACCTCACACAACCCACCTGCCTGCAGCACCACACCCTGGACCAGCTTCTTGAGCTCTGGCTGTATGTCTGAAGGGCTGTCAGGCAGCCCCCTCAGCACCGGAGGCAGCTCAACCTCAGGCAACATGTAGATGCTGTCATCGACTGCAGCAGGGCATGGCATGTGTGCACAGTGCAGCAAAAGGCATGTCAGTACAGCACGGCACAGCACAGCATGACCCACCATGGCGTAGGCCGCACGGTGGTGAGTCAATAATGGGGTCGGGACAACTCCAGGCAAGCACCTGTTGCGGGACAAAGCGGGGGCAGCTTGGTAGTGTATGGATGGGGGTGATGCTGCCACTCACCCTTGACCTCATCATATGGCGCAGCTGCCGCAGCTTCGGGCCTTCCCACACATCTAGCGCACAGGTTGATGTCGTAGTTGCCGCGGCTGCGGAACCGTGGCCCCTCAATGGGACGCGCCCCGCACCCGAAGCAGGCCACATGCAGCGGGTGCTGCTGCTGCTGCTGCTGTCCCAGGCCAAAGAGGCCCCCGTGGCTCCATGTGCAGCGCCTCAGGAGGTTCATGAAGGTGTTGAGCAGGTCTGCTTCGACAGCAGGCCGCTGCTGCTGCTGCAGCTGCAGCTGTGCATACAGCGCATGGACCCTGGGCAGCCAGACAAGGTGAGGCAAGGCAGTACAGGTGGGGTGCATGTGCAGTGCAAGGCAAGGCAGCTCGTGCGGTGCAGATGTATACAGTCGTACGTAAGACTGTGCAGCATATGTCACATGTGACATGTGTGGACATGCTTGATGTGCGGCACTTATACTAGAACCATTCCAACAAAGTGCACAAACATTCCGATCAACATCTGAGGCCAACATCCTCGAGCGCCCTCACCTGACCCAGTCAGCCGTTGGCCCCAGCACATCACACTCAGCCAGCACCCTCTCCAGCCGCACAGCAGCTGCAGCTGCATCAGA
>QAXK01012598.1:0-17528 GCA_004335735.1 Chlorella sp. KRBP | reverse complement strand
TGTGGGGGGGGGGGCAGCACTTCACAGCAGCTATGCACTTGTCATGATGTTGGGGTTTTGGATCCAGAGCCTTTGAGACTGTGTCATGGCTGTCAATGCATTGCCAGCAGCCAAGTGTGCCTGGACTCTGGACTTTGCATCTGACTGGGGGTGTGGTCATCACTGTGGTGGTTGGTTGGGCACGTTGCTGCTCACACATACAGGTGTAGGTGCTTGTAAAAGGCAATGGATGCTTGCCGAGCACAACGTCCACACAGATGCCTGCGATATGCTCTGACCATCACCGTCGATGCATCTTGCACAGCACCGTGCATTGTGTGGAGCTCGCTCTCTGTTTTTCAACACACTCGGTGTGCAGCCCTGGTTGCCCAGACGCATTGAGCCATTGGTCACTGGTCAGCAGCGCCTCTGCGAGTTGCACAGCACGCCACAGCGTATCGACTCTCGTTGCAGACAGCTGCACATGTTGGCCTTGCACAGTGAGCAAGCAGACCCGAGTCCGGTGCAAGTGTGACACCTGACCCCTCAAACCACCAGAGCTTGTCAACAAGTACTGCCTGGCACATGCGCAGTGCACAGTGCTGCACACCAGCCCACATGTTTCTCATGCCTCAGGCGAGCATCCACATCTAGCATCAACACAGTGTACACACAGGCCTCATGTGTCAGCCCAGACACTGGCAACACAGGCCGACACATGTGCGGACACACACAGCTCAGTCACAGCCACAGCCACGGAACGCAAATGGCCTAGCCCATGGCATCCGCACAGCAGGCTGAACATCAGCACAACATTGCCAGTCCTGGCATGCAGACAGCTCATAAAGCTGTCCACCTGTCCACGAATTAGAAACGTCCATCGATGCCATTGCAGAGGGGCTTGCTGCCGCCACACACCGCAACTCCAGCATCTGTGACTACCCAACATTCCTCTCTGAAGTTGTCAGAAGCCTGATGAACACATTGCCCAATACATGCGCCCACACCCGGCTGGGCCGCAACCCCTGGACAACACTGTGCTAGAGAAGCATACGTGGGCCCCTGCTGTCACTGACCTACTTCACACCCCCCATCAGGCACACATCCTTTACAGGCCCTGAGGCGCACTCCATGTTACTCTTGAATCCCTATACTTTGGGACACATGTATATTGGACACATATGTGCACACGTCCCCAGCAGCTTCAGAACCCAATCCCTGCCACTCTCCTAACGATGTCAAACGCCCGGTACGAGTCCTGCAGCACGCCCTCCAAGTACGGGAACATGCCGATGCGTAGGATGGGGATGGGCATGACGTCTTCGCCGATAGGCAGCTTGTCGCAGCTGTGCTCCGGCGGCAGGCCGTACTGCTCCGCCACTGGGCGCCGCCTCTTTCGATGCCGCTGCTTGGGGCCTGCTGCTGCTGCTACTGCTGCTTTTGCTGGGTACTGTTGTAGCCGCCGAGGACCTGCCGATGCTGCTGCTGCTGCTGGGTGCTGCTTCAGGTGCCGCACCTGCATGCCGCTGCCGCTGCTGCCGCTGCTGGGGGTTGGCTGCCAGTTGGCTAGGTGCCTCCCAGCTTTGACTCTGCTGTGGTGCGCTGAGCCAGCCCTGTGCGGCAGAAAAAAGCAGCGTGCAGCCAAAAGGCACGTTAGCAGCCGCTGCAAGGGAAGTTTGGTTCCAAAGACTTGGATGGCATGCTTTGTGTGTACAGGCGTTGGATGGCATGCAACATGTGTGGATGAGTGGGTGTACTAGAAGCTGCGTGAAGTCGCTCGAAGCCCAGAACGCAAGATCAGAGAGTGATCAGGCCTGTAAGTGAGAGTGTGGCATGAAGTGCCCTGCATGGTGCCCAGAACCCAATGACATCGCTTTGTTTCCCAGGCTGCAAACACAAATCATGGCACTGCGCAGCTAGGACAGGGTTTGACACTGAGCGCAGGAGACATGTCTGTACAGCAGAGGGCCTCATACGCTTTAGAGGCGTGTGCCAGCACCCACGTGTGTGATACGTTGCCGCCACAATGCTCCGTGAAGAAGTCCGGGTCGATGTGCCAGTGGTCCCAGGCAAACATGTTGGGCTTCAGCGAGTGCCCCGCCTGCTGGCTTGACAGCGGCACAGACAGCCACTCAACCTGCAGCATCAATTTCCCAACGCAGGGATCCAAGGTCAGGTTGTGCAGTTGGCTACTGTGACAAGGCTCTGGTAGGCTCTGGTGGGCTGCAGGCAGCACCCACAGGTACCTTGCGTTCGACTGTGTGGTGCACCCACCTGCAAATGCTTGTGCTGCGGATACACCTCCCACATACCTCTATGTCCTCAGACTGCATACATGCACGCGCGAATGCACATAAGTACGCACGCACGACCGCACGCACGACCGCACGCACGCACATTTGATGAAAGTAGGTGCTGCCTCATCGAGGCCCTGCCCACCTCACAATAGTGTGACTTGACCTTGTCAGCATTCAGGCAGTCTGGGAAGAACTTGCTGTTGAAGCTGGTCCTGTGGAAGAACACGGGCACACCAACATACTGCAGCCGTGCTCGCTTCGCTGGCAGCTGCGGCCCAACCCCTGCTGTTGCTGCTGCTGCTGGGGGTGGCCCCGATGCTGCTGTCACTGCGGGCGCTTGTGCTGCACCGGCTGCTTTGCCCAAGTCATCTGCCTCGGCTGCATCGCCCTCATCCCCGTCCCCTGAACTGCTGTACCTCATACCCCCGTCCCCTGCCTCTGGGTCCTCCATGCCAACAGGGTCTGCTGGGTCAGCAGCAGCAGCAGCAGCAGCAGCGTCACCAGCAGTCCCAGAAGCACCAGACTGCAGCAGACTCCACCCGCTGGGCCCTGCCTGCGCCAGGAGCCGCCTGGCAGCCCAGTCCCGCCAGTGTGGCCACTGCTGCTGTTGCGGCCTGCTGCTGCTGCTGCTGATGGTGGTGCTGCTGGTGGTGCGCTGTGTGTCATGCACGCCAGTGAGCGCACTCGTGTGCAGCCGCTGCTGCTGGCTGGTGCCTACTGCTAATGACAACACCCTGCTGGTTGCCTGACTGTCGTGACTCCCTGTCAAGCGCCCACTGGTGTGCACATGTGCAGGTGCCCTGCCGTGCCTATCACTGCAACTGTGCCGTGTGTTGCTTGAGGGACCCTGCAGGGCAGTAGCCACCTTGCTGGCCTGGCTCAATCCACCACTGTCTGCCAGCCGCCGCGTGCCTGAGGCACCAGAGGTGCCACCACTGCCGCCGCCACTGCTGTTGCTGCCGCCGCTGATGCCGTCACCAGCACCTGCACCTCGTGCTGCTGCTCTCATGGCCGCCGCCAGCATGACGGGTGGTATACTCTGCACCATGCCTAGGTGGTGGTACTTGTGCTTGTGGCCGAGCACCTCCCGTATCGCATCCCGTGCAAAGCAAGGCACCTGCGTGAACATGGTCCGTTTTCCCGCCATGCTGAATGCCAGCAGAAAGGTGTCCTTGTCGCCATGCATGTGCTTGTACACCCACTCATGATGGGAGTTGAGGAGCCACATGTACTCCAGCACCTGGCCAGGCCACACACGGACGCATGGTGGCGCAGCAGTGGTGGCGGCAGCAACAGCAGGGAAGGCAGTGGCGGCAGCAACAGCAAGAGAAGCGGTGGTGGCAGCAACAGCAAGAGAAGCAGTGGTGGCAACAGCAACAGCAGCAGCAGCAGCAGTGGGTGTGAGGGGCCTTGTATGAGACTGATGGCTGTTGGTCCCCAAAGCTACAGACCAGAAATACACCGTCAAGTCCGTCCTGCTGTGTCTGCGCAACAGAACAAAGAGCCATCGCCGCGTGCTTGAGGACTGTGACTCTCCTTGTCAACCACTCACGGATGTCTGTGTGTGACGTGTTCACGATGTTTGTTGCTGCAATAGTCCCTCCCACATCCAGGTCATGTTGAGACTCTCCTTGTCGACGTGGCACTTCATCTCCGCCCTCTCCGCCACACACGCCCCTCACCTCTGGGTGCCGTGCCCTGTCAAACAGGATCTGCCCGCTGTCCACCAGCCGATGGTGTGGGTTGCCCACCCATGGGGCTTCCTTCATGTCCCCCACCAGGGTGTAGATGGTGTCATTGACCCATGCATTCCACCACAGGTCCGGCCAAAACATCGAGCCTGTGCGCCTGCAAGGGGCAGAAGGGGGTGCATGAAATGGGGGATGGGGGAACTGAGGTTTGCTGCACAACTCTTCAGGCTGAGACATTCTGGGTGATGTGTTGCTGGTTATCAACGTGGCAAGGTACAGGCTCCGTGTGTTGCCGAAAAGGGCAGCAGGGGGCGGGCAAACCATGAGGAGTCCAGCGCACAGGTTCTGCTCCACAACAATACCCCAGGCTGTGATCATGTGGGTGCTGTTTCGCTTGTTTTTGAATGTTGAACAAGTACAGGCGCGATCTCCGTATGTTCCTGCAACCACCGGGTGCTGGCATGAGGCAGCAGCAGCAGCAGCAGCAGTACCTGGGGAGTGCAGGGCAACAGAGGATGGATGAGGCTCTGGAGCCATCCGGGGCACCAAAAAATCAGGGGCACATGGTGTGCTGGGCCTCAGACACACATACCTAAAGGAGGGCACCTTGAACAGGATGGCAGGGTCCACCAGGGGCATGGAGTCAGCATCCAGCAGCAGCACCTGGCACACGGCACGGCATGGCGCAGTCATGGTAAGCGGCGTGATACGAGACGTGCCGGTTTGGGTTCTCACCCTTAACAAGGTAAGCTTCTCGAGCGCAACACGCGCAACCCTCCGCGCTGCTCCATGCTGTGCTGCACATCATGCGCATTCTGTGGCATGGTGTGACAGATGCTGGGCTGCGCCATGCTGTGCCTCGGGACGCTGTAAGCAAGGCCTCATGCACCACAGCTGAACGGGACCAGTGTCAACACCTGCAACAACCCGGCGCTGCCTGTTTTACCTGTTTGAAACGTGTGACATGTGTGAGGGCGTACACTTTCGCAGGGAAGCTCTTGATGCCCTCTGGCAGCTTGCGGTGCACGGCAGCGGCCGTTTCCGGCGGCGCCACGGCCAGAGCATCCGTAATGAACACAGGCCCCAGCACGCCCTGTGCTGCGCTGCTGTTGGTGGAGTCGCTGCTGCTGCTGTTGAAGGCTGTGATGAACTCGAGGATCTCTTTGGGCGGCAGCTCATTAGGGCCGTAATGGACGATTTCAACCGGGATGCTGCTGCGAAGGTGGCCCCGCAGGACGGACAGAGTGATGGCTGCATTGGCAAACATGTCACGGCCACCTGCCACGATCAGCACACCCTGCTGGTTGTGTATCCCGTTGCGGGCGTCCAGCTGCTGCTGTATGTGCCTGCAGGGGCATGGGCAGCAGGTGTTGCAGTCTTGGTCGGTGTTTGTGTCCAACGTGACGTGGCTGCTCAAGCCGATCGTCTGGCCCAGGGGTCGAGCTGGCCCTTAGCTGGCATTTTTTCGGTGATGATGCAGCTATGCCGACGCTGGTGTGTTTTCTTAACCATACATCTGACCCTACGAGCCTGGATGTTGTAACTTCGACTTGATCGACCAAACAACTCCTTGCTGGCCTAAACATGGCCATGTAGCTGCTGCCAGCTCTATTGGTGCAAGTGCACAGATATGGAGTCTGGGTACTCACTGTTTCCACTCAGCACTCAGCATGTGCTGTGCCAAGAAGGCCTTGCGCGCAAGCAGCTGGTCTATGAGTGGCTTGGAGTCGATGTCCGCCGGTAAAGCCACAGCAGCTGCGGCTCGCAACAGCAGGCATGCTGACAGCAGAAAGGCACACAACCGGTGCCACCCTGCCCTTGTAGTGTGCATCTTCAGCGTGCCCGGCCATCCATATGACGTTTTTCGTGATGTAGCACAGTTTGCAGCAACCTGAGGCCGTGGGACGCTCCCTGCAGTAGCAAGCACCTGCGATCCTCTGATCACTCCTGATTGTTTGAATGCTTGCGGTTGCGTGCAAAGGGAGTGGAACGCAGTTGAACAACTAGCAACTAGTAGAAACCTCGACTGGTAGTAAGTTGCGGCAGTGTCATTGTGACCGGACCGGTGTGCCCGACGGCAGGTGCCGAAAGTTGCCAACCGCGGCCGTTTGGCTTCGTGCCACTGACTATTGAGTGCTGGCCAGTTCGTTCGTGAGGGTCATGAATGCAGGATAAAGGCACTTAAACACTGTAGGTTGCATGACTCGTGCCCAATTGTGTGACACCAGTCAGTCTGCTCGCCAGCACAGTTGCAAGTGCTGCTGTTGCTCATCTGCTGTGATAATGTGACACACAGCACACGCCACACACCTTGATCACAGTGTAACACATTCAGCACATCTTGAAATACTGTGCGCACCCTGTTGCTGCACCACCAGACCAAAGAGTGTAAGCAGATTCGGCCTGTCACCACTTCCACTATTCAACAAGTCCGCATGTTCACAGGACTCCCGGACACAACGACGTAGACAGCAGGTGGCTTGCGCACAAAAGGTCAAACCACAGCTACGGTATGGTATGCAGTACACAAGCGCCCTGGATCAGCAACTGGATAGCAGCAGCCATTGTGACACGTTGCTGCCATCTAGTTGCTGCCATCTAGTTGCTGCCCCAGAGACCACTGTGCAAGGCCAGCACCACCCGACATCGCACTCCACCGAATCCGACGTGTAGCACAGTATTGTCATAGTATCGCCAAGGTAGTGTCATGGCACGGTAATAGTATGGTCAAAGTACGGCCACATGACTGCTCAGCAGGAGGTTCCATCCATCCCACTGGAGCAGCACCTCCCACAAGAGTACTGCAACAAGTGTGCCACAACTGAGTCAACCACTCATCCACATGCAAGGCGTGTGCGCTGCTCCTGCCATGGCACATGTCCACCAGGGCAGACACCCACTGCTTTGTGCACTGGAAGCAACCGGGTTGCTCACAAGAGCCTGTCACAGACAGCCCTCCCTCCCACGTGTAATATCCCCTCAGAGTGGGCCTCCTGTAGTGTATGTGCCCTAGCACACAACAGCCGGCGCTCAGCCACCAAAATCTCAGTAGTAGTATCAACACCGTTGTTGTGAACAACTAGTAGCAAGTACGTAGTAAGGTGTTGCATGCGGGACAACAACCGACGCTCAGTCACCACCAACTCAGCGGTAGCACCAACAGTGACTAGTATCAAGTACGTAGTAAGATGTTGCATGGCGCACAGCAAAGCTGGTCCTAATACTGGCTGTCCCAAGCGCACCACCGTGACAGCTGGTGCTCAGCCCCTGAACAACACCTGGCAAGTACTAGTATGTAGAGTAGTAAAGTCTTGCAGGGCGACCAGCACAGCTGGCCCAAGCACTGGCTGGCCTTGAAGCAGACACCAGTATGCCATGGACTCAGCACACATGCTGCATGCAGCCCATGAGCCAACAGCCCTTGAGCCAACTGCCAAAAGTGCCAACAGCCCAAACCAAGTGCAGCAGTACCATCCAGGCAAATGCATCCAGTCGTGCCGTCGCACATGCCTCCCCACATGCCAGCAGGCGGCAGCTGATGTTGCCTCATGCACCTGTGCCGCTTCACGTCTGTGAGCAACCTCAATCACAGCTTGATCTATGCCTTGCTTGATAAGCAACAGGAAGGCCCCAACCGTTGGGAAGAAAGTCTGGGGCCTTCTACCAGCTTATAGCGACCCAAACACTGCCACTGTGGCAGGCTCCATCCGTCGTTTGATTCCCTAAGGAAGGCCCCCAGAGCCAGACTGTATGTGCATGGGCCATGCCAGTGCATTCTAGGTCACACAATGCAGCAGCTGGCACTTCTGAGCCCAGGTCATGTGGCAATGCCACAGCACAACGCCATGTGGCTTTCTTGATTGCAACCACCACCCACACCTTTGGACGTTCACGGGTGTGGTGGAACACACACAAAGCTGTGATGGCAACCACCCACCTCCACCTCAACACAACAAGCCAGCAGCCTACCATCATGGCACTTGAAAGCACCATGCACTTGAAAGCAAACCACAGCAGCTGTGTAACGCGCCCAGATGACGGCAACTTGCCCCTGACTGCAGCACATGCTGCTACGTAGTACAGTACACCTGTGGCAAGGAATAGCTAGCTGTAAAGAAGCATCATGATGCCATCTTTGAAATTACTTGGCCAGCCATATGCCATAGCGGCTTGCTGGCCACATTGATTGCATATTCCACAACAAGATCCAGATCCACACCACATCGTAAGCTGCAGTGTCACAGGGCCTGTGGACACACAAAAAGCCAAGCCAAGGAATGGTCTCGCCGGTCTCTGCCACACCTGAGCAGCATGCAGGTACACACAGTGCATGTCGGTCTGCACCGTGCAGTGCATCATGGCTGGTATATGCCATGCTTCCTCCACATGGCCAGAAACATGCTGATTGTACACACATCATTGCACCTGCGCTGACCCGCAACGGGCATGGTCAATGAGTCTGCAACACACACTCACACGCATGCATGCAAGCACGCACGCCCGCACACGCACACTGTATATCGATCATACTTAACGAAAGCTGGCAGGCCGCAATGGGGCCGCAATGGCAGCACTGTGCAGGCACAGTGCTGCCATTGCAAGTACTGTACTGCGTCAGGTAGGGCATCAAAGTGACCCAAACAAAACCCATCACAGCTGTGATAACTGTCACACAGACGCAACCCTTTGAAACAAATGCTCTCATCAAAGTGACACACAAACCCCTCACATCTGTAAGAGCAAGTCCAGAAGCAAGAAGTGTTCGCACCACAATTTGACATGCCACACGATTGCGCCTGAAGTCCAAAACCTCAAGTGACCCTTTATATGTGTCATGCTGAGTGCAACCCAGTTGGTTGCACCCACCACGACACATACAGCCTTGAGGGCTGTGCAGGCTGCATGCATCGTTGTTTTGTATGCTACAGCACTCATACCACCGTGGCCCTGGGGCCCACTGCTGGTGCAGATGCACGTGCGGACGCCATGCTGCTACCATAGCTGCCTTCAATCACCATCCTTCATGACATGGCCGGCACCCCGCCCATGTATTGACAGAATGCAATGCAGCTGGCTGGCCAGGGCTGCAGCAGCAAAATGTGCACGTGCACACAGTGCTGGGTGTACTGTACTTGCACGATGCCATGGCATGCAACGCCTCGCAATGCCACTGACAAGCCTAGTATATTGCCCCCCTACAGTACAGCCATAGCGACACACCTTGAACCCAACCAACCCAAGCAAATTGCCAAGCGACTGGCCCAGAGCGACTCAGCGGCTACTGGCAGTACAGACGGCTGGGAGCAGCACGGCGCTGCTCAAGATGCGCATGGACTGTGCACGCGACAGCCGCCAGACACCGGTATCACAAACAAACACCATGATCATCACTGCATCAGCATGTGCTGCAAAGACAGCTGCACGCTCTGCAGAATGCACCGGGGCTGTAGCCAGCCCCACACGTTGCGAGCAAGGCCACAACCAGCACCAATGCACCTCAGGACAACATCACTGCTCTAGGTCCGCGAGTCAGCATGCACAGAGATACCTTCCACAGGGTCAGTTCTTCAAGGAATATGCGCACAAGGGGACAGAACACCATGCATGCAGCACTTTGGTGCACAGACACAACAGCAGCGGTACTTGAGGGCCCCTCGACTTGACCACACCAGATCCAATCCTGTCGACTGCACGCCACATTCAAGTCTGTCGACTACACACCAGATCCAAGACAGTCGACTGCACACCAGATCCAAGACAGTCGACTGCACACCACATCCAAGTCGACTGCACGCCACATCCAGCACAAACATACAACACTCACATGTAACACACACTCCCCAAACACTGTGCTCATGTGTAACACACACTGCCCAAACACTGTAGGCTTGCAGGCTGAGGGTGTTGACACAACATGCCGGCCGTCACTGACGCCGGGCACAACACCGCACAGCAACTCCTGCCCCCTTCAGCGGTACAGCCACCCCCGCAACACTAGGAATACTCAACCTATAGCCAACAACCACACCCAAGCAACACAAACCACAACATACCATGGCATCTGCAGGTTTGTGCGATGATGCGCACGCAGGAGCACATCACAGTGCATTGCAGCGAACAGCGGTGCTGTGCCTGCACAGCCTGCCATGCGGCTCAGCTGCCAAGCAGCACCTGGTCTCGGAGCAGCCTCTGAACCCTGTGGGCCACCCAACTCCCTGAGCCCCATTGCTGTGCTGTGTACTACCCTAGTAGGCATGCCAAACCAGCAACCAGCAAGCAAACATGCACTGCGTTCAAGCATGTGGGTGGCAACCAGCCTGTTCAGACCGATGCCAACACGCTGCACAGGTGCACACTGGCATGACATGCCGTCAAGGCGCCTTGATTGACTGGCTAGAGGCACAATCATGTGCTGACACCTGATGATGCAACTGGTCTATATTGCGCACACATCTAGTATGTACAGCTGGGAAGCCTGCAGCTGTACGTTCATCACCCACACTGCCCGGACACTGGCTGACAGACCCAAGGCATTGCAGCATGCGGTGTAAAAGCAACCCACAACAGACAGCCCATCAATACAGCTACGTGGCAACTGGACTTGACAACACAGAAGGCTGTGCCCCTGACAAACCATGCAGCTGCAGCCTGTGTATATTTGTGACTTCTCTTGCATGGGGCCTGCTAGGCTGAGTTGCCGGACCGGCAGGTGCAGCCTATGCACGCATCATACATCACGCAATGTTGACTCCACAAACACTGGGATTGGTCCAACTGATTGCCACCGACTACCTGGAGGGTAGTGGCTGGCTGCAGTAATGTAGTACAATGCTCCCCGACCAATCCGATCCAGTGCCAGCAGCTGCCAGCAACAGCACACACGCAACCCAATGACTAAGGAATTGCGTATCTGTCTACTAGACTGAGCACCCTGCCCCGACTCCATGCGCCCGCCCGGCATATGGAATCAGGTGTATGCATGGGTCCCCACCTGCCACACACCCACATAAAGTGATGCAGGAACCAATACACATGCGCACACACAAAGTGATGAAGAAAGCAAGCTGGATGGCAAACAAGGCATACACTGGTACACCAATACCCATACAAGTGGTACCTTGCAATACCTGCAGTAGCATTTATGTTGTGTGGGGAGGCCCGCCCATGTTTGGTCTCAGGCTTCACCCCTGCATGCACGTGCCATAAGCTCAGCCACATTCACGCCAGCCTGCTGGGCCACACGACGCGCAGTGCCCAGCACACGCATGAGGGTGCGCCTGCGCTGCCTGTGCACTGCTGCCTGTGCACTGCAGGCAGCAGCAGCTCTAGGGTGTCCTGGCAGCCAAAGCTCTCAGACACGATCCAGGGGGCGTACTCCAAGAGTGCTACCTCAACCAGCTCTTCCTGCACGACAACTGCCCTTGTGCTGACCTCACCAGCTGCCCCCTGCAGCGCTGGAGCCCTCAGCACGGCCCTGCTGCTGCTGCTGGTGCTCAGGAAGCTGCTGGCAGGTGATGTGCCACGTGTGCTGACACTCCTGTGTGCCCCAGCTGTCCTGAGGCTCGACTCGTCCAGAGCACCTGCATGCTGCTCTTCAGGGAGGCTCTCCTCGGGGGTTGCAAGGCACAAGGCGGCCTCTGCAAGGCTTGAGGTGTCTGGCTCGCGCCCTGTCGCTGCCTGAAGCACGTCCACGATGCCCGAATGGACATGTGCCACTGCAGGGGCATCCAGGCACTTCAGGTCCCGGCATGCTTGCAGCCGCATGCAGTTGTGGGCCTGTAGGGCTGACACGTGCAGGACACCTGGAGGCAGTGAAAGGCATGCGCAGTTGGTTGAGGTGAGGAATGAGTGCGGGTGGCATGACCCAGGGGCAACTTGGTCAATTGGTGCAGCCCTGCATGATGGTCAGGCTGTCAAGCAGTGATGCTGGCAACTGCACTGCGAAAGAAGGGCCCAAAGCAACAATTGAACGCGTGGTTATATTGCGTTAGATTGGAAATGCGGGTTTCAAGGCGCAAGAGGCCCTGGCATGCGATCCAGCATGACACAGACCTTCAATGGTCGCCTCTTGCTGGAAGGTCTGGACGACGTTGGCATCCAGCGCAAACTGCGCACGTACAAAGCGTGAGATCTGCTTTGTTCTCGATGAAGCAGCTGCCTTGACCTACAGGACAGCATGTCCGAATACAGAATGTCTCGTGTTAGTCTACAACCCGGCAATGCCTGAAGTGATGTGCGCCAATGCATAACGCGCTCATTCAGCAGCTTCAACATGCACAACATACCTTGCTTGATAGCATTCTGCAGACTCTAGGCTGGACTTTTCAGAAAACACACCCCTCAACACTAGTTAGCCTCTGCTGAAGACTGATTTCTGCTACTTATCCTATTCAGTTTGTACCGAAGATATGTAGGTTTGGGCTGCGCTCAGCGCCCTGTGTACACTTATGCATGTGGGCCGCTGCCAGCATCACACTGTCAGTTACGCGTAGTGTCGTATCGCATCTCGCATGCGCATGTACGAGATGTGACATGCAACCCACATCTGCAATCCAGAAACATTGCTGACTCCGTTGTAGCACTGTGGAAAGGGAACCCTGTGTGGGCAGCAACGGCTGAGGTGCACGTGCACGCGTGCACGGGTCACACTGACAGTGTGTGGGGTGGGGAAGTACCTGCAGCTATTGCAGTGCTGTATGTGGCAGATAAATAGGAGCTGCTGCTGAGCTGTGACCATCTCAGAAGTTGTTTGTAATTGCAGGGTAGCTAGGGTGCCTGGGTGGCCACACGTGCTGGACCAGACCTGTCCTGTACTGTTGTGAAACAGAAGGCTGTTGGGGCCGAGCTACTGACTGCCCGTTTGTCAATTGACAGCATGTCACTGACTGACTGCTTGGTTTCGCTCCCAAGGGTCATTTATGAGTCGGAAAGGAGTGTCGATCGCTGCTGGTGGGACTTGTAGCTGACTGTGAGACAAAATCAACTCCTGCTGGCCAGCGTCATTGTAAGTGCAGCGCTTGGTCCAACACCACTGGATCAACCACAGTAGACACAACACAGCTTTATTACAGTTTGACACCTTGCACACCCCTTTGACATACAAACACGGCACCCTGCTGCTGCACCACCAGGCTGCTGCTGCTGTTGCACCACCAGGCCTTGCAAGGAGCGTGCGCAGTTCAACTGGCTTGCACGTCACCACCACCACACCAGCAACAAGTCTGCCTGTTGACCGTCTGCCGGGCAGATCAATGGTGGCCAGCCACGAATTCGTTCGAACGGTCAACATGCCAGCAGTGGTCGGGTATGCAGCACAAGGGTGTTGTTGTCTGCAGCCATCTCACACATCACTGCCAGCAATGGACTTGGATTTAATCCAGATGCTGCCTTGGAATAATACTGTGCAGGGCCAGCACCGCCTGAGGTACCAGCTCAGCACTGCACCACATCCGATGTGTAGCACAATACATTGTGTCATAGTATCACCACGGTGTTGTCATGGCATGGTCACAGTATTCTCATAGTATTCTCATAGTATGGTCATAATACGGACATACAGCTGCTGTAGCTGCGGCACCCTTGATGTCTGGAGCAGTGTTTCCACACAGATACCAGCACAAGTGTGCAACCACAACTGAGTCACTTGACGGTCAACCACTGAGCATGCCCTTACGCCAGCACACACACATGCACTGCATCAGACGGCATCACATTCGACACACACCAAGCCCTGCCATTCGCACTGCAGGTGCTGTACGAATTGCCAATTGTGACAACACAACACCATGCCGCAGGGCCCCACAACATCAGCGCAGGTTCAGCTAGTGCTGGTCTGCAGGTGCCTTGCCTTTGCTATGTAGTATACGATAGTAGGCAGGTCTACACATCAGTAGTGTACTCAAGCCCTTGAAGTCTGCTGGTGTTGGCTGCAGAATGACACGGCATGCACCTGTGCAGCAAGTCTGGGTAAAGGAGCACCCACTCAAGAGGCTGCAGCCTGCCACACCCTGCGCATGCTGCCACAAGCAAGTGCTTCCTAACGTGCCGCAGTGTGCACAGACGCAGTGCTGTAGTGAGCACAGACACAACGGCATTGAATGGCCGCGACCACACATATACACACCTGTTGTCTGGCAGCGATCAAGCACAACTGGCAGCGAACAAGCCTTACCACATGGCAGGGCCTCGCCCCACACTCAGGGCCACAATGCAGCATGCCACCTGCCCAACAGTTCTGCCATGCATACAGCCCAGGATGTATTCTATACGGTGGCAACGCCGGCATGCACCACTGGTCTGAGTCAGCACCACTGGTCTGGATCAGCACCGCTGGTCTGGATCAGCACCACTGGTCTGAGTCAGCCTTCCCTCAGTGATGTAGTGGGCAGCATGCCTCCCTGCTGTTCAACAATGTAAGCAAGCCCTGTCTCCTGCAGCACTGTCGGCAGCAGGAGCGCAGCCCTGCCAAGTGCAGCACACCAGCACAGCACAGTGCCGCACATCTCGACAACAACAGTGGGCCTCCCTAGTGGTTCTACACAGTGCACAACAGCCGGTGTTCAGCCACCCACTGCACAAGTATGCTTCGTACTACTAGTAGTACTGGTGCCACTTGCCAAGTACTAGCGGCGGCAGCAGCAGCACTTGCATGGCATTCAACGCTGGCACACCCTTCAGAAGTACAGTAACACCTTCTGAAGTCGCCATCGACCTTCAGCCCTAATACCCAGTGCCCCACCCCGTGCCCCTTGACAGCCACACACCTTGCAAATGCTTCGCCCACAGAACTTCACTGCCAAACTTCACTGCCAACGACTGCACTGGAACCAACTGATCACCACACACCACTTCAAAAGGAAGGTGCTCAGCTGTCGTCTGAAGACAGCGCAGCTCCACTGCAAAGATCAACCAGCTGGGTTGATCAGTGCGGTGAAGGACAGAGGGTCTGTCCCACACCCAAGTGGCAACAGGAAGGCCCAGTGGGGCGGTCTTCCAAGCTTTCAATCACCATGACAAACGTAGCAGATCCCATCAGACTCAGATGTCCCCCAAGAAAGACCCCAGACCCTCTGCACAGGGCCCTGTACGGGCTTCAACAGTGCACAGGGTACCTCCACGCTCGCTCACTGCAGCAGCTGGCGCTGTTCGCTCCAGCTCAGCTGTGAACCGACACGTCACTAGCCAACCAACCTCACCCCTTCGGAGGAGTGAGAAGCAATGCCTCTCAAAGCAGTCCTGCTCATGACCCAACTCTACCCCAAGGCAATCATCCAGGCATGTCCTTTCAAGCAACCCAAAGATCAACAGCCCACATGGTAACAAACCCACAGTGCAGCATGTTGCTGCTGTGTACTGCACTGGTTCCAATCACTGATCGCTGTGGCATCACCAGCACAAGCACAACCAGACATCTCAGAAGTCTTGGCCTGTAGCACTTGGTCGAACACCCGTTCGCATCACACTTCAGTGATTCTAGTGTGAGATAACTGAACTGTGATTCCAACACTGATCTTGTAGCAGCTGCCACCTGCCTGGTCAACAATCAAACACGAGGACAGCTGTGTTTGCAAGGTGCGCTGCTGCCACTGTGAACAAGCAGACACACAGACAGTCACCTGGATGCACCCGCAGTGTATGGGACACAGCAGCCACAAATACCCACGAAACTCATTGTGCGGCCCCGCCATGCCCATGAACTTTGCACGTGGCTTGTTCATCAAGAAGTCTCAATCGCAAGAACGTCCTGTAGAAAAGGCGGGAACTGGCAGGCCAACATGTGACCTGTGCAACTGTGCATCTGTGCTGCAGCAGCGGCTGGCACAGCCATGCGTTAAGCACATGTCACTCCGCACGGTGCTGAGTGGTTCAATGCTCCAACCATGGCCTGCAGACAGTCAAACACCTGCAAGCAGTGCAGGCATGCCATGCCTTGGCAAGGTACTGACGCTGTGTGTGTCAGTGGACACACAGCAAGCAACAACAGGTTGCTTGAGACAATCGCGCCCACCGCAAGCACTCACACGCCCACCCGTACATGCACACACTCTCACAAGTAACTTGTCAACGACAACTTTCTGCTCTGCTGTACCAACATGCACATTGGCACAAAGGAAAGTCCAAGTATCCCAAGACTCAGTACCGGCGCAAGTGTGGGCCATGGCTGTGCAAGCAGGTGCACAGCAGGTGCACAGCATTCAATGCTTCAATGTCCGAATGTCAGGCCAAGGAATGCTCTTGTCAGTCTCTGCCAGGCCTTGGCAGCGCTGCTAGCATGCAGCCGTGCACACCGATGTGTTCCTGCCCTGCTGCTGGCATATGCAATCCCAACACAAGCCTTGCCGGGCAGAAAGAACTCGAAGGCGTTCACACATCACTGCACCTGTGCCTGTCTGTAGGCCAAACAGGTTGAGTCAACCGTCCTGCAGCACACACACACAGACACACACTTGACATCAACAGTACGTATCACAGTCTGCAGGCCCCCTGGGGCCCTGAACCTTTGCGAGGTTGCCATTGCAAGTACCAAACTGTGCCAGGTAGGACATATGTAGCAGCACACAGCAAAATGTAGCAATGACACACACCAAAACCAATCACAAACGTGATAATCATGCACATGCAACGTTGTAACAGCCATGCCGCACCTATCCGGACCACGGTAACAGTGACACACAGCAGTGACATTGCAGCTTGCAACATAAGAGATGCGTCAACACACGCAAAACCCTTCCATTGGCAACTGTGATATCAAAGTCAGATGTCTCCTAACACCGCTGTCGAACGTGCTGCCAGTGTATCTCAGTTTCAAAGCATGAAGTGCGCTTCAATGCATGTCTGGTTTCACACACAATACCCCGCAATGTTTGGACCACACGCTCCCATCTCAGACACCATCAAACACAATTGTGCATCCAACGCCATGCAACACCGCCCACGAGCTGAGCAGGGCAATCTTGATGCGGTAAGCACACACCAGCAGTGCCCAGCAGCGGCTGTGCTGATGCACGCACAGCACCGTGCTTGCAGATGCTGGCCCAGGCAGCACCCATCAACCAAAGCGGCCAGCTTACCAACCCACTGACTCATCCAGTGACTCAGTGACTGCTGACTCAGTGCAGGACCCTTCTCACTTGGTGGCATCGCTTCAAGCCGTACAAGTCTCACCGTGAGCTGCAGCCAGGCACCCAGTGATACATGGCTCTGGTGCACCTCTCTGACACAACCAACAACCACAACCATGCCGGTCGGTAGCATCTGTGCTATCTCAGGCTGCACAACAGCTTCAAGCCATGGCATAGCTCTGTTAGAAACCATGCCTGTGCTGCAGCCAGCACTGCACATCATGATGGGGGGTCAGGTGCAACCTGCAATGACCCCATACATCAACACATTCCAAAGCAACCCCAGAGTGCAATGCACACAGCATGGCCCGCCAAGGGATGCCTTCCAGTGGTTGGTTCTGCAAGGAATGTCTGCGCGGAAGCAAGCAGCAAACAATACGGTATGGTGCAGAGCCACAACAGCAGTACACGGCCCCTCGACTTGGCCACACCAGATCCAG
>QAXK01012596.1:0-11433 GCA_004335735.1 Chlorella sp. KRBP | reverse complement strand
TGTATGAGGGGGGGGGGCTGCAGCAGGGTTGCAAAGCTGTGGTGTTACTGTACAGCATGCAGACGGGCTGCACTGGCCCTGTGCATGGCAGGTTCAGCTGCATGCAGCTTTCCACAGCAGATGTTGGAAGGGGCTGCCATCTTGTTGATGCACAGGCCCTCAACATTGGAGCTGTCACCTGTCTCTGGTGCCAACGTCTGCAACTTCGCTGCTTGGTGACCAGCAGGCGGGTTTGCTGATGCTTTGTACAAGCAGGCATGGCTGGGGCCCGATACATAGGTCAGCTTCTTCACAACAGCACTTGCCACCCCCAACCCGCTGCTACCCACCCACTGGACCCCGCCTGCAGGTTCAGGACTGGCTGGACTTTGTGACGGGCCGCAGCGTGGTGCCGCCTGGTGCCATGCGGGCCGACAGGCCTCCTGAGCGCAGCAGGCGGTCGTCAGGCAAGAAGCGTCGGGCAGCAGGGGCCACCACAGAGGAGGAGCTGGATGACCCTGCCTTGTTTGACATGGCTGCAGGAGGCAGGGTGAGAGCATGGACTGCGGCAGGACAGACATTGCATGCTGTGCACCTGGTGTTGGCAGGGTGTTTGTGCGGCTTGTTGCTGTCTGGCTGTGCAAGTGGGCAATGTCAGCAAGCTCTCAGGCTTTATGTAGTTCTGGCTGACGGCTGCAGCCGACTATGCTGGGACCTTGTAGCCCTGCTGCTCCAGCGGTTGAGTATAGCCTGGGGGCTTGCTGACATTGTCCGCACATGCTGAGTGCACATGCACTGCATCGCCTGGCATCATGACACTTCAATGCAAGTGTTTGTGCCTAGGGTGGCCATCAGGTTGTGCTGTCTCTATTGTGAACATGCAGGGAGCCAGCCAGCCATCTCAGCTGACAGCAGCTGGCCGCTATGGGCCAGGCAGCCTGGCACCCCCCTCACACATGCCCAGCTCAGGCCCCGACAACATGTTCTCAGCACCCCGGCACACTCCTCCCCTGCCCTTTGACCAGCACTACCTGGCACCAGCAGCAGCACAGCCTGGCATCGGGTCTCAGTACGCCCCTGGCTTCCTGCAACAGCCCATGGGGTCAGGCCCTGCAGGCTTCGGGGCCCCTCCTAGGGCTGCAGAGCCGGTGGATATGGATGCTGCAGTGCGGGCAGCTGGTGAGGAGGTTCGGCAGCTGTTTGCTGTGGGCGGGCAGCCGCTGCTGACGTTTGTGACGCACGTGCCTAACCAGGAGAGCATAGACTTTGTGTCGGAGATGGCGCGGCGCCTGAGCAGCTTTGTGGATGCGCTGGGGCTCACGGGGGCTCCTGGGTCCAGTGCAGTGAACACACAGGAGGTGATGGACATCCTGCGCTTCTTGGCAGACAGGCCCGCCAGCTTGAAGCTGCTGGAGTCCACAGGCATAGGGCGCCCTGTTGCACTGCTGGGCTGCATGCATGACGTGCTGGCAGCCCAGGGGCAGCAGCTGCGGCCTGAGGCGGCACAGGAGCTGCAGCCAGTGTATGAGACGTCACGGCAGCTGGCGTCTGTGTGGCAGGACTTGGCAGCGACAGCTCACCAGGTGGCGAATGAGGCGTTGGAAGCCGGCCCAGGGCCCTTGTGAGGCGGTGCAACAAGGACACAGGCACAGGCATTGTTTGGAGGCCCTTGGATGTGTTGATGCTGCTGCTCCAAGGTGTTGTGGTGTTGAGGTGGTTGGTCCAACAGCATGACCCAGTGGGGTAAGGCAAGGAGTCACTGAGTGTGTGCCTGGAAGCACTACGCTGACAGTGTCTTGTATGCAAATGCAGCCTGTTCTTGTATGATTGGGTGGCTATGTGTCCTTAGTATGCAAGCATGCACATTGTAGCTGTGCACAGTTATCTTGACACACTGTGACAGGGCAAGTTGTCTGGCCTGAGCAAACAGCTTCTGCAATCAGTCAGATGAGGCAGCCATGCGCCATGATGAGGCTGATAGGTACTTTATCCAGTGCTTGATCCTTGCAGAGATCATAGAGAGAGGGAACTCAGCATGCTTGCCTTTTGTAACCATGCAGGGTTTGGCTCCACTTCAGGGTTCAACTCACGAACCACAGGCTTAGCTGTATCACGGCCCCTCCAAGTGATGCAAGTGCGTACTTCCATTTGTGTAGGTTGCTTGCAGCTTGTTGCAACGCCCTTGCGGTCCCTTCAAATTCAAACTTGTAGACAGTGATCCAACCGTGCTGCGATCACCGTCAGGCCAGGCGGGATCGCGCGAGGAGTTCGACAGTACAGTCAGTCAGTTCGATAAGGCTCACGTAGATTGGAGTTACGCGATGTCCGATCGCAACAGACGGCGCTGTGTGCTCAGGAAGACAGCAGTACCTGATGCAACACACTATGTTGGATATGTGGAGGATCAGGAGACGCCTGAAATGATCATGAAGAAGTTTGAGGAGATGGAAAAGATAAAGGCAGCCAGTAGGCGTCCAGCTCAGGCAGCTGCACCTGCAGCTGCAGCTGCAGCTGCAGCAGTACCTGCAGATGCTGCAGGGCCCAGCGGCAGCAGAGCTGTGTCGGAAGCAGCTGCAGCAGGCAGTGAACTGACAGCACTTGAGCAGCAGGATGCAGATATTGGTGGCGAAGAGGCGCCGCTGGACCAGCAGCAGCTTCAGGCAATCTTCAAGGCCACCAGCATGTACAACGTGAAGTCCGTGCTGGGGAACAATGAGGCCTTGATGCTGGATGCAGCAGGGAAGCCACAGCCAGACAGGGGACCAGCAGCGTCTGACATCGCCTTTGACTCTGGTACGCTGCTGCTATGAGCCTCTGCAGCGCCAGCAGGCATGCCTTGCTTTTCGTGCCTTACAGACTCGAGGCTGACCTCTTCTGTCTTGAGTGCAGCGTTGCTGGCATGCGGTGCCGATACGTACCCCAACTTACGGCCGCGTGGACGTGCACACATTACTGTTGCTGCTTTGACCTGCTCCCTGCAGAATCTGAGGATGACTTGGTGGCTGAGCTGCGTGGCTTCTGGTCAGATGATGACTGGAGCAAGCCCAACAAGAAGCGAGACAGGTACATGCAGCTGGGCCAGGCAGCAGCAGACCGAGTGATCCTGTGGTGTCATGCAAGATGCCTTAGCCCAACAGCGGTGTGCTCACCAGCTGCTGCCACACTTAACAGCGGACTGCAGCAGCAGGCTGGCCTAGGGGCACTTGGGCACTTTCAAGTCAGCCAGTCACCCATAGGGTGTCATGCCTGCAGACACCAGATGTCACTTGTGAAGCAGTGAGCAGCACATGCATTGGGTTGAAGACCAAAAGCTGCGCCGCGTCACCTGTATGTGGCTTGACACCACCAGGACCAGGCCCTCCTGACCTCCACACACTTTTTTGCCGTCCTCGCCTGCACAGGAGTTCCAAGAAACCACGGGGTGAGGGCAGCAGCAGCAGGGGCAGGAGCAAGGGCATGCAGCGCAACGCCCGCACCTGCATCATAGCTCAGTACAACAGGGACACACACGCATTCATCCGCCGCCGTGTGCGTGTGGCTGACCCAGATGCAATCCTGCAGCTGCGCCTGCCGCCCCCACCGCTGCCGCTGTCCTGGGGCAAGGCCATTAGGCCCTTCCAGCCCGCTGCTGGGGCACCTGTTTGCAGTAGCCTGGGGGCTGATGCAGCAGCAGGCGCAGCAGAAGCAGCAGGAGGTGCAGTCGTGCCTCGTGGGTTTGTGACACAGCTGCAAGCTCTGCCGCTGTCAAGGAATTGCATGCCACGAGTGTACAACCACGGCAGCAGCAGCAGCAGCAGTAGTGGCACAGCAGGTGAGTGGACTGGCATTGCGTCTACCAGCTGATCCGGGTTATCACTCTGTGGCCACAGCGTTGCCTGATTGCGTGAGCTGGGAGCATGTCAATGTGTTCGAGCGGGCTTGCAAGCAGGCTACGCCCTGGGCTGTACAGTGCTGCTCAATCTTGCCTGAGCAGCAACCAATGGCACGGAGCTGCAAGCAGTGCACGCAAGTATTAGTCATGAGGTTCGCATGATGTTGCCTTGGTGTGTATGCAGTAGTGACTCTCGCTGCTGCTGCTGCTGCCTCTGCTGCCTGCTGTGCTACAGTTGGCTGTGGGCCCCCTGATGCTGCCAGTGATGTGCACCTGGCTGCTGACCTCACGGCATTCGACTTCAAGCAGCTGCATGTGCAGGACTACCAAGCAGTGCTCATCAACACTGGCTGGGAGGCACTGCCACAGCAGCAGCAGCTGCAGCAACCAACCCCTGGCCAGCTGCAGCAGCAGCAGCACCAAGATGCAGCAGGCCCGGGTCCCTCCTCCTCAGCAGCAGCAGCAGCAGCGCCAGGTGTTGCCAGCTGGGGCAGCTATGGCAGTGATGCACATGCCCGGCATGTGGGCAGCAGCAGCAGCAGTGGTGGCAGCAGCAGCATAGTATCACGCCTGGAGCAGCTGCCGGTGCCCTCGCTGTGTCCACGTGGCTTCATCATGATCTGGGCCAACAAGGAGCACCAGTCTGGTGAGTCATGTGTGGCCTGGGGACAGATTTGTGGTGACTTGCGCTCGTTTGTGACTGGGTGTGCTGTGTGTATATGTTGCAGGTTGTGTACTTTGCCAGCACTCCACAGCTGATCATGCAGGCCTGCAGTGGTTGTGTCTCTAAAGGAATGGTTGCTGTCCCACTGCTGACAGACTTGAATGTGTATCTTCAGCTGAAACAGCAGTGCTCACCAACACACCCGCAGTGCTGTCAGGCTGGCAACTGATGAGCAATGCTTTGGCTGCCAGCTGTGTTCTTAGGCCTGTGCGTGACTGTCGCTGTGGCTTGTGTGGTGTGTGGTGCAGCTGTGTTTCGGCTGATGAGCCGATGGGGCTACAGCTATGTGGAGAACCTGACCTGGGTGCTGCTGGCGCCCAACCACAGCATACTGCAGCTGCCTTGCGCTAATGTGCAGCGCTCACACATCACACTCTACATCTTCAGGAAAGATGGTGCGTGCAAGGTTCCATCCCTGCCTGTACTCTCGCACACCAGCAGGACATGCAGCGCTATGGTCTTGTGACTGTTGGGAACCATACTCAAGTGCATGCTGTTGGGGTTACATGGCAGCAGCCATGCCAGCTGACTCACAGATCATGCAGCAGGCGGTGTGCAGCAGCTACTGCTAGCTGTGTTGGTCTGGTGCTGCTGACCATCTCGGGTGTGTGCTGTGTGTGTGCCTGTAGGTGAGGGGCGTGACATTGAGCTGAGGCACCAGCGCAACCCAGATGTGGTGTTTGACTACGTGCGGGCTGTGCAAGGTGAGTGGCATATGCGTGTACCTGGTTGAAGGGCTTGTTGCAAAGGCAACAAGGCCCGTCCACATGTCATGCCTGTTCCGCTTAGCTCGCATTGAGAAGGCTGGCAGGCTGGTGTTGCATCTCGACAACAGCATCCTTCTGAGCCGTGTAGCTGTGGTGCGGATGCAGGCCGTGAGTGGGATGTGCCAGTGGAGGTCTTCAACAGCGTCGAGACGCTGCTGCCAACAGGCAAGGGCCGCTTCCTGGAGCTGTGGGCACCGGCACAGGCTGGCAGGGCAGGCTGGACACACCTAGCTGAGGCAGCAGCAGCAGAGGACCAGTAGGAGTTGGGATGACAAGTTGATTTGGTTGTTCCATTCCTGGGGGTGACAGAGCGACGAGTGCAGGCCCTGTCACCTCTGGCTGTATCAGCTGCTGGATTTTGAAGGTCCCCTGAATTGTGAAGCCTGTTACTCTTCACAGCCTATAGGGCTATAAAGAACGATACAATCGTTGACAAAGTGCAAATTTACTAGGTTTCTGAGAGGTCTGAACCAGATACGATCGTTGCCGAGTGCAACACCACAGTAGTCGTGCTCAGGACTACTTTGCAGCACCTGCAGTGAGCCTAGTGGTTCGCGGCATGACTGAAGCAGTGGAAACGGATCAACACAAATCAAAACGGCCTCGCCTTGATCAAGCCGATCCTGCAGCAGCGCATGCGGACAGTGCAGCAGCAGCAGCTGGTGCTGACGTTGCCAGCCCCCATGCGCTAGTAGCTGTGCCAGTGATCGGGGACCAAACAGGGGCCAATGAGCTACTCCCAGCTCTGCAACAGCTGCTGTCAGTCTACCAGGTATGGCAGCAGTGCTGAACAAGCTGTGCATACAGTCCTTTTGCAGTGGGTACAGCACGCAACCCCTAAAATCGTGTTGCAGGTTGAGTACTGGGCATTGCTTGAGGAGCTGAGGGCGAAGCACAACAGCAGGCCTCTTGGGACTGAGTCTGGAGCTGATGGCAGCAAACCAGAGCAGGCTGCAGCAGCGGCCACAGCAGGTGCAGGGAACAGCGTCAGCATGCAGCAGCTGTGGCAAACTGCAGTTGCTGCTGGTGACAAGCAGGACAACGCGGCTGCTGCAGGACAACCCGGGGTGAGTTTGTGCTAGCTTTTTTTTGAAAGCGAGTGCCCCTGCCAGGTGTCCTCTGCCAGTCAGTGACTGCAGTAGCTCACCTGGCCCCGAAAGTGATGCGCCATTCCAGCACATCACTCCCACCAGTATGAGGGGCTTTGCGCGATGGTGACTGCCTTAAATGCAATTTAGCGCTACTGGTGACTGCCATGGCCGTGTTGACTCTAGCAGCTGTGGCGTCTGCATGGCGAGGTGTTGTGGTGCTGCTGCCAAGTGAGGCGGTATGGTGTGTGCTCACCTTTGTGCGTGCAGGACTCTCTACCTGGCGGCACACAACCCATTCCAGCAGAACCCAAGGAGAAGGCTGAAGATACAACCAGCCTTGCCAGCCCATTTGCAGCTGCCTCACAGCCCTATGGTGACCTGCGCTGTGGCTTTGCGGCAGACGCACCCGAGCAGCAGCAGCAGCAGCAGCAGCAGCAGCAGGAACCCGTGCAGCAGCTGTCGTTGCCCAGCCTGCAGCAAGCTGAGCAGCTGCTGCTGCGGCAGCTGCCGCGCGGGGGCCAGGACGAGGGTGCTGCTGACCCACAGCAGCTGCAGGAGTGGAGGCAGCGCTGGAATGCAGTGGCCCCATCTGTAGCCGGGCTTGAGCAGCTGGCGTCTGCCACCTCTATGCAGTACATGGATGCACAAGGTGTGCAGGGATCAGATGCTGCTGGGATCAGCAACCACAGGGGTCTTCATGCTGAGCTGGGTGCTTGTTCCGCTGTGTGGAATTGTCTTTGATTGCTCAATATAGTGGCCATCCGTGGTGCTGTCCCACTGGCTGCTGCATGGCGTGGTTCACACCACAACACCATCCAACACCATCCACCGTGCTGCTGCCCATCACCCCTCCTCCCTCTCCATCATGCAAAGCAAAGCGTCTGTTAGGAGTCTCCAGTCGGCCTGTCCGCAAAGATGTTGGGTAATGCAACTCACAGCATGTGCGCTTCCCTGTGTTCCTCACTCCCTCATCTGTCTGCAGGTGGGTTGGCCTGCCTGTGTGGCCGTCAGGGCCGCTGGGTGCTGCGGCGCAGTGCAGTCAGCCTAGGCCGCTCCACAGACACGACTGGTGAGGTGGACATTGACCTGGGCAAGGCTGCTGGTGGCGCGGGTGTGGGCAGCAAGGTGTCGCGCCTGCAGGCGCAGCTGCTGCTCACTGCAGACGGCAGGTGGAGCATCACAAACACTGGCCGGGCGCCACTGGCCGTCAACGGCCACCAGGTGGGTTGATGCTCACAAGCACTGTCTGGGCTGAGGGCTGTGCTGTGGGAGCAACTGTGTTGCTAACCAATTGACAGCCACGCGTGGAGGCGTTGCGCAATGCTGTGTTGTGGGATGTTCTTCGGTTTTAAGACTGCCCCACACTAATGACAGCAAGGTGTCCCGCCAACAACAGGAATGCTTGCGCCAAGCTTGTTGCTGGGACGCGACAGCACATTACCCAGGCAGGGGGTTACCCTGTTGCTCAACAACGCACCCTGTTGCTTGGCGGCCATGATATTTGATACGCTGCCTGTTACGCAGGCCTGGCTCTGCACCTGTGTCAAAGCCCCTGCTGCTGCGTGTGGTGTTGGCGTGCTGCAGGTGCCCCGGGGTTCCACTGTGCCCTTGCCCCACTTGAGTTTGCTGGAGGTGTCCAGCCTGCCGCTGCTGTTCCTGGTCAACAGCATGGCCATCCAGAGGGCTGTGGCTCGCTCTGTGCACTTGGCAATGTGACCGGATGTTGGCGCTGGTGTTTCACAGCGCCCGGCATTTGAAACATGCTGCACTGCATCCCTTTGGTTTCAAGCAAGCTGAGTGTAATGCAAACGTCATGCGGCGTTATGTAAGCTGCACCGTGCAGCATGGTGAAGAGCAATGTGCAAGAAACACAGGTACTATCTATGGTACCTGGGCAGGGCAGCTGCATGGCCAGCATGGTGTCTTGCTCAGCAGCAGTGATGACTGTTGTGGCTTATATGGCTGGCTGTGCTTGTGTTGTACACGGTTTGGGTTTGACAACACATGCCTTGCTCAGTCACGGTTGGTGGGCCATAACACAATAGCACACAGCCTTAGGACAGCCCCACCGGCCGGCATGAGAATGTTACAACCTTGAGACATTGCACACACACAGTGGTGCAAGCCTGGGAAGCACAGTGTAGACACCATCATGGTATGATACCTGCTGGTGTCTGCCAACATGGGGCACTCAAGGCCGACCACAAGACTGTGGTGAGCCAATGGACAAGCATGCACAGTCCCTTGCAGTGGGCGCTGCAGGAGCATTGCCAACCCAAACACAGGGTGCAGCCTGCAGTGGTATGCTGCATCACACATCCTTCTAGATTGGTCCACATCCCAAGAGCTGATGTGAGCATACCAGCAGCAGTCACTGCTGGCTGCAGGAGGACTGTCTGCACCACAAACCTGACAAAGCCTGCATGCACAGAGGGGCGTGGACTTGCTGGTCATCAGCTGCTCTCAGACTACTTCAAAGTTCCTTTCCCAAACTAGCTGCATCTGCTACCTGCATGCGGCAGGCAGATGCCGGCAGGAGCTGGCACTTGCCCGGCGTGCAACGACGGCACGAGAGACCAGCTGCTGCTGCAGGTATGGCACTGCAGTGCGGCAACTACAGGCTAGCTCAACACAGAACCAGGTGCACTTGACTGACTCTGCACCTGCCAACTGGCAGAGGCCCCAGCTTGGCTGCTGCTGCTGCTGCGAACTGGTGGCTCGCTTGAGCCGCAGCACCTGCACATAGCTGTGCTGCCGGCGCTGCGCTGCTCCCCAGTGTGATGCGTTTACTGCCAGTACATGTCCTGAGGGAAGGCTGGGCCTGTGCGGGGGATCTTCCACCTGCAGCCATGCAACAGAGTCGTTGCCATCAGCCAGTGGTGGCTCAAACCAATGCACTTCCCCACAGCAGGTTGAAGCAAGCATTCCCACAACAACCCGTACACACTACATTAGGCATGCTGCATTGCTATATACATGTGCTGACATTATACGCACACACAGACTCATGAGGCTGCACTGCTGACCAGCGCGCCTACACCAGCGTGCGTGCTCATAGACCCACCTCTTCCAGTGCAGGTGGTCCCACCACATGTGCTCCCAGCTGTCCGTCACATTGCGGGGACCACCACCAACCTGCAGCGCAAGTCACAGCAGGCATGTGTGCACACACTGAGCTGTATCCAACAGCCACCGCTTGCAGACAGTGGTTCCCGCACAGTACTCTGTGCCCATCACACAATGTGATCAACAAGTCTCACAAGCCACAACTGGCTATTAGTCTCTGTTTGTCACACGTGCTGACCTCGAATCTAGCAATGTGTTTGTGATTATCCCTAGCTAGTGCAAGTCTGGCAGTGGGTGGGCTGACTGTGCGCGTGTGTCGTGCCATGACACAGGCTGGCTTGAAACAGCTGCATCACGTTCGCTCGTGCTCACCAGCCATGTGCGTGGCTTCTGCCCACGGAGCGCATCCCGCCGTTGGGCTGCTTCGTTCACACAAGATGCTATGTAGTCAGGGCTGCAAGCACATGGGTAGTGGCAGCAGCAGCATCAAGGTCAGCAGCAGTTGAACTGGGGTGCCTATAGCTGCAAGCTGTGCTTGAGACAGGTTGCTATAGGATTCAGGTACTTGATATATACTTACTCCCATTTCCTCGCTCTCAACTCGCTGCCAAAGACGCTGCCAGGGAACATATGGGCTAGGAGGGCAGTCTGCAGCAGAGCAAGGCACAAAGGGGGTTAGCGATGTGATCAGGCGCTCAATACACCAAAAACACCAAAAACACCAAATCATAGTCTCGTACATTGGTTGCTAGGAAGAATGCGCCGAAGAATTCGCCGGGTACATGGGGGATGGCTGCTGGCCCCTTGTATGGCTGGTAGGCCAGGAACACAGGGGGTTCCTCATCCATTCTGCTTGATCGTAATGTACGTGATCAAACGCAGTTCAGGCAGACATCCCCCAGATCAACTTTCGACAGTTGTGGAGCGATTCCCGACTGAGTGGCTCGTCTGGCTCTCAAATGCCCAGCCTAACTGTCTCAAAACGGTCTGACATGTCCCAGCGACACCAAAAGCAACGAGCACACCACCCAAGCAACGAAAATGCGGCATGTTGACCAGGTGACTGCTGAGTTTCCACCTGTCCTGCTGGGCCTGCAATTGCTAGTAGGCAGGGCCTGCGATTCAGGTCAGTGTTCCCCAGATTATGACATTAGATACATGGATAGATTCTCTACACTGTCTGCTGGTAGCCCAGAAGTGACTACTGACTGCAGTGTGGTGTTGACTCAGCGGTGGTGGGGTGTCTCTGTCTTTGACCCCAGCCAAGGTTGCATGATCTTCGGCAGTCACCGGCATGTTAGCTGTAAAAGAATAGGGTGTTGGGGCCGTGTGTTGGCTGTCTGCAAACAAATTTATGCTGGTGTTCGCGGCTTTCAGAGCTTGCTCATACCACAACACCGTTGGCAACTCAGTGACAATGTTTAGACGGACAAGTGGTGGGTTGCAAGCGGTACAGATGCTACGCATCAGCCAGTGCCAGGGCAATGTGGTGTTTTTGTGTACTCATGCTCCAGACCTCTATTGTGTATTGAGGAGGTTGGCCCCATTGGTGCACAGCCTGGCGCAACATGGGCCTGATGTCCAATGCTGACGTACCAGATTCCATGCATGCCGCTGCAACAGCCCCCCAAACCAACCTGCTTGACACACTGCTGCATGCTGGCAGAACAGAGCATGCAACCCCAACAGCACATGCAACCCCTGTAAAAATGCATGGTTGTGAGATGGTTTTACACAAAGCTGTTTCAGCAACACAGCTACATCCTGTATATCAAAGCGTCACATGGCTGCCCAGCCTCCCAAGGGTCACACCCAACACACCCAACACAATCTGATGTCGACAATCACTTCTGCTGCTGCTGCATCTGCTGCTGCATCTGGGGTGAGAAGATCTCAGTGACCTTCTCCAGCACCTGCACAGCAGCACACCACACA
>QAXK01012595.1:0-23096 GCA_004335735.1 Chlorella sp. KRBP | reverse complement strand
TTTGGGTCCAGTGGAAGCGCTTTCGCTATCCCGTTCGCTGTCAATTGCATTGCTTGGTACTATCAAGCGACAGTGACTGTCGCTTGGCATGGCAAACTTTGCACCTAGACACTGCAATGGCTTGTGACTGCTTCAGAGTGGTTGATTGATGGTTTCTGATTGATGGTTGCTCCGAACAAGGTTGCCCCCGTTGGCCTGTGGGCCATGAAGGCTGTGGACTCTACTGTGCTGGCTGGCCCACACCCTTGATGTGGAATATGTGCAGTCCTTGTAAGCAACGCACTGCCATGATGCACTCACTGGCCGTTTCAAAAAGTGTGATAAGGCCTCACTGTGACTCACACCTGGTGCCTCAGTGAGGCTGAGATGCTACTGCCGGTGTAGAAACTTCTAGTGTTGATCACAATGCCGCCGAAACCACCACAAACTGCACACAAGAAGGGTTGCTCATACTGTCATACCAGCTCCGAGCGCACTGTAAATCTCTTTGCAGCGTGGCGCGGAACTCGCGCGCGACATCGCTGTCGAGGTCGCTGTCGCCATCACTCGGCGAATGTATTGGCGCGATGTCAGCTGCAATAGTAATCATTAATTAGTGGAGATTGAGCTTAGATGAGATATCAAGAAGCATTTTTCTTACAACAAGAGACACCTCTACCTCACTGACCGTTGGCTACATGTGATGTCAAATGCCTTGTCAGCTGCCCCGCAGATCAAGCAGTGCCTTTGGCCGCAAACCGCTCTCACCACTGCTGCTTGCGCGTATCAACCTCTGCAGTTAACTTTTTATTCTGCAAAGTAATCCTCGACGTAAATCTTGCATTGCAGTGTGCTAGTTGAAGCCTTTGAATCCTGTCAGCAGGCGATAGTAAGATCAGCAGTGCAGTCATGGATCCACATGCATGTGCACATCATCAGGAGGACAGGCCAATTGGTGAGATACGAATCGATGATACTCTTTTACAGCTGTGTGCATCAGCAGCAGCTGTCCATGTTGGGGCTGTCGACAGCCACACGTAGCAAAGGCTGACCACAGGCAGTGGTCAGATCAATGCATGCTGTTGGTGCTCCAACAGCCCTTGTAAACACATCAGAAGGCAGACCGTCTGCAAAGAAAACCCATGTTGTGAATGCCTTGCAACCAGCAGTCGTTCTGACATACATGACGGCAGGCCTTGCGGAGAGACTCCAAGGCCTGACTCCTCTGCTTCCAAAGCTGTGGCACTGCTGGCAGCCACTGAGGTGCTGCCTGGCTGCTCACCATCAGCGCCTGGAACAGAAACTAGAACTTTTGGAATAAGTTGGGACCCCTCTGGCATCTGTGTGCTTGCAGGTCAGGCCGCAGGCAACACACAGACACCCATTGATGCCAGGTACAAGTTTGCCCCACCCAACAACAGCAGCGTGAGGGTAGCTGACTCGGCACCACTGACACATGGCAAGACGGCATGTGCACCCCAGGTACGCCCAACTCTGCTCACATGTGTACGTGGCAGTTGCAGACTCTGGGCTATGTTTTGGCCTGAATGCGAGCATGCACTGCTGCGTCCAGCTGGCCAACTTGAAGTTGGTGGTGCACGCTTGCCACTTTGACCCCGCCTGTACATGTGCTACGTAGCCCCGGGGCCTGTGTTAACAGGCACAGCTCATGCACTGCGTGTGACACTGTCGGACACAAATGCCATGCCATGATGCAGTGTGTGCAGCTGACTGCCAGTTGAACGTGTGTGGCTGACTCAGCGCTCAGCAGAGCAGACTCTGAGTGCACTCCATCCACATCATGTGGGGCTCACATGATGTCAACTGCGTCACATGTCGGACACACCAGTGCAGGCACACTGTGCCACCGTGGCCTGGCCACCATTTTACCTGCCATGGCTGCTTGCCTGCCTTCCCATGACGCAGCCCCACCACGGTGACTTCTCATGAGCCGCTGCACTGCCAGTGCTCTCAGTACCGGCAGCAGGGTTCCATACAACTGGCACCAAAGGGCGACCGTCTGAGATGGACTGATGGCACACAGGACATCCGTGCCATGGCTTGGGGTGACTCTGCGGCATCATGTGAGCCCCACAATCTTGGCACTACCAGTGCCACATCTATTATGTGCCACATGATCGTCATGGGCCACCGTGGATGGCATCTGGTGGTATCCATGCATCACCCATCCTCTGGACATGATACATGTGTGCCGCACCTGTGACAGGTGTTGCATGGCCCACGTCTCACAGTGTCGCCGGTCCAACCCCATTGGCAGGCTGCACGATCAGTTGGATTAGTACCAGCAGCTTTTTCATGTTCAGCGGCTAGGGCTAGGTTGGCTGCTTTTCATGATTTGGCTTCCGTGAGGCGATGTCGCCATTTCAAAACGTACAGTTTTTGTGAAGTGTTGGGGTGTTGGGATGTTGCAGTTTCACTCACTGATCAGTTGTACTAGTATATTTGTCCGTCGGTTGTACGTGCCGCAGTGCACTTGTATCGGATCCACGTATATATAAGCAGCCCGGAAGTTGGGACGTACAAGTTGTACAACATGCCGTGCTGGATGTCACGCTCGAATGAGCCTCATGCTGCACACATGGTGCAGGCGCTGTTGACAGCCCATATAGTGCCTTTGGTGGTTTTTAACATGCACGATGTGTGCCACATTGCGATGCACATGCCGAGCACTGTACAATGCTCTAGGCTGGAGCCACTGATGAGCTGGCCGCCATGATGGCATGTCAATGCATGATTGGTGCCAACTTGGCTTGAGGTGAGAACCTGCGGTGATGGGGAGTGCCATGCCTCCTCCTTTGTTGCCAACGTGCTCATTTGTAAAGCAGTTGATCGGTTCTCAATGGCAGTGTGTGCAGTCGGCGGTGAGATGCGCTGTGATGCCTGGTAGTACACAACACTGCAGCTCAGCCAATCATGAGCTGTCAAATCTTGCAGGCCTCAGGAGTCGGTGTTGGCCGCATACACTGGCAGTGCGCTCGAGACTGTGACATCACGGGCGTATGTTGGACTCTCAAGGCTGGTATCGTGCCTGCCTGACCGACCTGGAAGACGAAACCAGCGCCTCGCGTCTCGGAACGCACACGGCCATGGATCATACATGCATGACTGCTGCCATGAACATGTAATTCTCAGAGAGATCCAAGGCTACTCTGCTGAAGCGGTTGCTGCCAAACCTTGATTGTCAATTTTCAATTCAAATGCAGTGCGAGCAGTGGTCAAAAGCCATGTCGGTAATGGTCGCCGAGTCAGCAGAGCGCTATGACGCAAGTGAGGTCATCGGCGCTCGCGCTTCCGTGACGCTTCTGGACCCTGTTCTAGCACGTCAATGCACACGAAGCCCAATCAAAACACTTTCATTTCTTGTCTGCAAGTTTTTCATACACTCACGAGCTGCTTTCTCCCTCTGTAGAGCCTGGGCAACCGTCTTACCTCACCCCACCTGAGCAGCAGCAGCAGCATGGCAGGCCCCAAGTCCTTCCCCATCGCAGACGATCAGCAGCAGCAGCACGATGCCAAGTCGGGGACCAGCTACAAGGCAAAGCTCCTGGAGGCCTCCTCCACTGACGATCTGTCTGTGCCAGACCAGTCCAAGGAGGAGGAGAGACCCAAGCTGCCACCTGTCAAGGATGAGGGCAGCCCCCCTATGGTGCCGGACTCAGAGGCAGCAGGTGAGGCAGCGTACTGCTATGTGCTGTGCACAGGAACGATTGATCGAGGTGGTGTGTGACGCACGCATCATCATGGCAGAGGGCCTGCCTCAGCTCACACATCGGACATGGCCAGACACCTACATACAGCCATGCATCAGGCCCCCTGTTGGGGCCCAACAGAATCGCATGCTGCAGCACCGCGTGACATCACAGAGCAACGCCCTTGCATGGCTCATGGGGGCCATGGACCACTGCTGGAGACCTGCAGCCCTCCTCCAACCTATTGCTGGTAGCATACTTCTTGAATGCTGCATTCTGCAGGATACAGACACCTGGCGGGGCACAGACACCCCACAAGCCTTGTGGGGTGTCTGTGCTGAGAGCTCTGAGAGCTCTCAGCATCATGGTTAGCCGCGACCGTGTGCATTCTGATGTTTCCCGCCAACATCCACGTGTGACTTACACCTTGTCCGTCACGCTTACGCGCGCAGGCCCCACCAGCACCACCAAGGGCGACTCCCTGTCAAGCTCCCCACCAGACCAGACCCGCCAGGAGGCCTCTGCTGACAAAGACGGCTTCATCTCTGTGGCACCCAGCAACCACACACAGGTGCGGCACACGGTCACTGCATCCACGGCCTCAGGCTGAGCTCTGAGCTCCCCCACGGTGGCCTAGCCTTGGCGAGGCTAGGCCTAGCCTCGAGGCTGCTGTCAGCATGTTTGTGACGGTGGTTTCCTAGGCAGTGCCATTGGAATGGAGTCAACTAGAGAGGTGACTGGCTGCCCCTGTGCCTCTCAGGCTCTGGCACTAGGCTCCAGCTGACTCAGCAGAAGTGACTGCTGACAGATCAGTACCAATGCACCTGCAACCCCACCCCTCGTTGTGCCCATAGGTGTCTGGAGGCGCATCTGCTGAGGCTGCCGACAACTCGGAGGAGGGCAAGACAGGCGCAAGTGCCCAGGAGACTGACACAGGTATGAGTCATGCGCCACCCCTTGGGGCCCTGCTGGTGGCTGCCAGCCATGGCTTTGAAGGCTGGCTTGCAGCGAATGCTGACAGCTCAAAAGTCCCTGCCTAGCCTGGCAGCTTTGCCAGGCATTGACACATGGCTCTGCGCAGTGAATCTGAACATTCCGCGGACTCTCAGATCGAGCCTGAGTCATGCCTCAACTTGATGGATCACCGTGATCCAGGCTGAACCTCATAGTATGCTGTTGTGTTGCTGCTGCTGCTGCTGCCGCCTGTTGGCTCCCCTCCCCTGTAGGCATGACCACCATCCCCACCCCTGAGGACACCCCCAGCAGTGTGATACTGAGTGATGTGGAGCGTGAGGCACTCAGTGACCCCAGCACAGCAGACCTGGTGGCAGCAGTGACAGGCGCCACACCCAGTGACACGCCCCAGGTCACACCCCAGGATGAGTCATCAGTCAAGATCAATGTCACACGTGCTGGTGACATCATCCATGTCATCCAGCCCCTGGATGACACTGATGACAGCCAGCTGGCCAAGGGGGGCCACGCTGACAAGGACAGCGGCAGCAGTGACGCAGCAGCGACGGCTGGTGACGTCACCGGCAGCAGCAGCAGTGACGTCACCAGCAGCAGTAGCAGCGGCCAGGGCGCCAAGGGCGCCTCAGCTGCTGCTGCTGCTGACGTCAGCGCTGATGTCAGCCTCCCCACACCAGCAGCAGCAGCCAAGATGGCGGGCGGCGACGAGACAGCGTCACCGGCTGCAGCAGCAGTGAGCGACGCTGCTGCTGAGGCAGCAGCGGACGCTGAGCTGCCAGAGAAGGGTGGGGAGGGTGGGCACGCCTACACTCCTGCTGACTTTGCAGCCACGGGCCTGGCTGCATTGGAGGCCGAGGCAGACGCAGCAGCAGCAGAGGGCCGCCGCATGGGTGCGGTCCGCATGTCGTCTGTGATGACGGACCGTACTGACAGCGGCTGGTACGAGCGCAGCTACAGCCTCATGAAGCCCAGCAGTGCTGCTGAGCTGGCAGGCATGGACCCACTGGTTGAGAAGAGTGAAGAGCCACTCAGTAAGGACGGGGCAGCGGGCCAGAAGAGTGAGAGTGAGGGCAGCAGGGGCGTGGGCAGGGAGGGCGGGAAGGGTGCTGCGGGTGTGCGTGAGGTTCCCCCACAGGGGTACCCTGCACTGGCACAGGCCCCTGCAGTGTCTGATGACGCAGCAGCAGTGCCCGCACCCCCAGAGCCTGCCACCACCACCACCACCACCACCAGCAGAAGCAGCAGCAGCGGCTGCGGCACTGGTGTCGCCAGCGGCAGCGGTGCTGAGTCATGGGGCGGCCAGGCTGCAGGGGAGGGGCCTGCAGGTGCGGCGGACAGCAGCAGGCGTGTGTTTGCAGGCTTTGGCAGCGGCAAGGAGAGTGGCAGGGGCAGTGTGACCATCATGCCTGAGCCTGTGGTGGCTGCGGACAAGGAGGACCCAGCAACAGCAGGCACAGACGAGCCCGTGGCACAGGGCGCAGCAGCAGAGGGCGCAGTAGCAGAGGGCGCAGCAGCACAGGGTTCAAAAGCAGAGAGCTCAGTGCCAGCAGCAGCAGCAGCAGCACCTGCCGACACTGGCAGTGCTGCTGCAGAGGCGCCAACAGGCGAGGCGGGTGCTGCTGACGACGCAGAATCGATGGCCCAGAAGGTGGAGGACCTGCCACTGCCCCTGAAGCTGGCAGGTGGGGCTGCCAAGGCCATGATCAACTCAGTGGCTGATGCAGCAGAGGCAGTGAAGGACGTGCTGGTTGGTCCTGACGTGTAAACAAGCAGCAGCAGCAGCAGCAGCGGCGGCAGTGGCGGCGGCGGCGGCAGCACTGCTGGCAACAGCCGCAGCCGCAGCAGCAGCAGCAGCAGCAGCAGCAGCAGCAGTGGTGGTGGCAGTGGTGGTGTGCCTTGGATTCCAGGCCTCCGGGCCGCGTCTGAGAGCCAAACTTGAAGCATTCAGGCTGTCACATCAGGTCTGAGTGCCCTGCGTTGGTCACATCAGGTTCTTTGAGGCAGCAGGTCCTGCAGCATTGTGAGGTTATGGCTTGCAGCTTGCAGTGCCTGTTGCCAGGTTGGTTTGTTACTTGCGCACACAGAGCGTGCCTCTGAGGCTTAGAGTGAGTCAGGGTCGAGGGTGCAAATGCCACTGCCAGTTGACTTGTGCTTGTGTCACAGTCGCTCTTGTATCGTGGAGCCGCTGCTTCAGCATCTGTCAGCAGCGGCCTCCCCGTCAAACTCCTGATAACTGTGGCCTCATTGTAGTACAGTGGTGGTTTCCAACCAGTGGCACGGTCAAGGGGGCACCAGCGTCGCTGAGTCCATCAGGGCTCAACGTATTGATGCAGCTGCAGGCAGAGCCATTTGGTTGTTGTTTTGGGGTCATGCAGGGCCATGTGGCCTCATGGCATGCCTCATGCTGTTGGCATTACATACTTGTATATCACTGGCATAGTGGGCTGCCATAGGAGCCTTTGGTATTGTCTTTTGGGGCACCATAGATAATGCTATCCACACTCGGCATTGGCACCGGGTATTTGCTGACATAGGTTCAATGCATCACCGTGTCTACGTGACGTAGACAGGCGACACAAGCGTGGTCAGCATATGCATCAAAGTACCTCCTGCTCCTGGTAGTACCAGCTGAGCTTGTGTGAGGGTGGGGAAGGAGTGGTGGGTGATGTTGCTGTTGGGCTGCATTAGGACATTCTGACTGTGATAGTATCAGTGCCTTCGTGCTTATCAGCGTTGTGTTTGAAGACCAGTGGTGTTCCTTGCTGCGCATTTGCTGATGGAAAGTGGCTGTTTGTGAGCAGCCACATGCCCCCTGCTAGGCCCACATGGCCACCCATGTGAAGGGGCATGCCTTCGGAAGGGGAACGAGAAGGGGGATGAGAAGGGGAATGGAGGTATGTGTGAGGGTGTGAGAGACACGCTGGCTACCCAGCTCAGCCCCACTTGCTGACTCAGCATGCATATGCAACCAGTGGTCGCTGACAGTCTTGTACTGCCTGTGCAATGCCCTTTCAAAAGGGCACTGTGACAGTGGCATGTTGAGCCTACTACATCTGAACTCTTGGGCTGGGCCTGGGTCAGGCTGGTCAGTGCTTACAACCTCGTTGCATTTTTGTGGCAGCTGCTGTCCACAGGTGGGGCTGATTGCTGTGGGCACTGCAGGCTGTGTGTGGGGATCAGTTGTGTGGCGATGCGGTTGGAAGGGATGTCGTTGCAGTTGATCCAGCAGCAAGCCGGGTCAAAGGATCGGTACCGTTGTGACTTTGATCTGTTTCACAATCTGTGTAACACTAAAACACCTACGCGTGCACTGCCAGCTGCTGTCTGAGAAGTCCTGCAGCGCCAGTGTCCAACCGCCACCCCAACCCCGGCCCCCATTTTCCCCTACTGCAGGCTGCCCTACACAGCTGCCATTGCCCAACCAGGTGTCTGTCTGCCAGGTGTGCCAGTGAATATCGCACAGGTGGTCAGATCAACTCAGCAGGGGGGTTGCAATGCCATGCATCAAATCCACTGCATGCGCCCAATCATAGGAAACATCACGCAGCAGCAGTGACCAGTGGTGGTCCCAGAGCCCCTACATCAGTAGTGCTGTGTTGTGACGCTGCCTGGGCTTTGGCTGATCGCCAACCGCTGCTACACTTTGCTGTGACATGCAAACCCTCGGCAAATCGCTGTGACAATGCCAAGGGTTTTGTGTCGTGTGTCTACCACTTCCTGATGAAGCTGGTGGACACTGCTGCCAGCATAGCTCCTGCACAGTAGAGCTGTTGTCTGGAGATAGCTCAAGTAGTGGAGCCCAGACCCTCAGATCACGACAGGCGTGCATAAGCCTCGTTCCCACGGAGAGTGTTGGACAAACGCAGGGTGAATTGAGAGTGTTGACCAATAGCAGAGCGGGTTCTGCAGATGCTGCAGCAGGATTTGCGCCTTGGCAACAGCTCCTCTCAAGGTAATTGAGTTGTAGTACAAGCAGGATGACAAGGACGCTGTAGTGCCACTGCAGAAGAGCAAGGTAATGCTGAGCCTATGAGGCCTCCGGTTGAATGCTGCATGCAGGCTCTGTGTCTGCAAACTCAGTGCTTGGTACTGCTGCAGTGAGTGCTACTGCTGCGCTGGGCGTGATGCTGGCGCTCGGACCGCACCCTGCTTCAGCCATTTTTTCTTGCAGTCGTATTCTAGTGCTTATTGCTCAACCCACCAACGTTGATCACAGGCCACGCATGGGCTCTGTTGTTCCGACATGATCTGCTGCAGCGTCACGTGCCAGCTGCATTGCGTTTCATGTAGGCGCTTTTTCCTTTGACAACGGTTCACAGATCGTCTTCAAGGCACGACATGGTTGCCGCAGGCCGTGCACGCTTGCAGTGCAAGGTATTGGGGCATGTGCGCGGTCAAAGATTCGTTCGGAGCGTGTTGACGTCAATGATTCTGGTCCCAAAAGACAAGGCTGCATACAGTCGGATGAGTGTTGGCACGCCTGCGGTAAGCTTAGCGTTAGCCTGTCGCATAGCGCACAAACACAGGTGATACCAGTCCAGGACACGACCGTGTGCGGGACTGCAAGAGATGTGCCTGCGCAGATCAACATATAGACGCAAAGTGTAGTGGATCATAGCTTCAAACGCTGCAGATTCCTTGATTGCAAGGCATGGAATCTTTTTCTGTTGACTAAGGGCAGGGGGTGCAAAAAGACTGGCTGGCCGCAGTACAGAAACATGTAGAAGTGCAAGCTGCATAATTGTGTGCTGGTTTTGGCCTGAGCGGTCCACCTTGACTCTGCATGACCCCTAAACCATGTTGATGGTCTTGCCAGAGTCTGTGCACACTCTACCATCATAGGCTGGTCGGGCTGACCCCTTCCGAACGCTGCACATATATCCTTGACTCTTTAAAAGCTGTCCAGTGCGATTCATATGACATATACGGGCTGAAACAGTCTTCAGGAGACCATCATTGCCAGCCAGGCTGGTGAGGTGTGTGTGCTGGCTTCACATCAGCACGTGCGCGCCTGCCTTGCACATGACGTTTTCAGCAAGCATCGGACAGTGATATTCCCGTGTCCTTACAGCTTGTGAGCTCCGAAAGGCGTCATTGATGCATCACAGGCCCACACCCAACCCATGTGGTAGCTTGTCAAGCACACTGGCACGACCACAACTGCAGCACCTCACCAAGCACTGATCCAGCGGCGATTGACGTGCTGCAACGGTCTTGGCGCTCCTGTGATGCTTGTTATGGCTGTTACAGGCCTTGAAGACTGGTGCTGCAGTGTGTGGCGTCGCAACAGCAGGAGGAGGCAGTTCCCGCAGGCCTCCAGAGCTTCAGGCCAGATTATGCTGCAAGGTATCTGCCATGCTGCTCCGCATCGCACCGTTTGGTTCGCGAGCAGCACTCACAGCCTGTCATATACCCGTGAAGTGCTGCCCAGGGGGATTACATCAGCATAGCTCATCACCTTGCAGTAACATGAAGCATTGGCGCCATTCCTGTCCCATGTGCAGATTTCAAGACAAACGCATGTGCAGTTGTCTTGTTGGAATGTCCTAGTGCTGTACCCGCCTGCACATGCACTTTATGAAAGGCAACACTACTAGTGCTCCTCATCCCTGTGAGTTCCATCCAGTGCTGCCACTCGTGTCCATTGTGTCTCCTGTGCTGCTGTATCCCATGCTGCAACTCATTGGACTGCAGGATCAATTGGTCTTGTAGATCAGTGTCAAGCTTCAAGCTGAAATCGGGCTTCAGGAGCAATTTCAGTGGTCGGTTTCAGGGCAGCAGCACGTGTGGCTGATGCAATCAAGAGCTGACTCACCTGGCTCAGCTCAGCATGAGGCCCTTACAGCAGCAGCAGCAGCAACTCAGCAGCAAGCTGAGCAGATACAAGGGCAGCCACAAGCTGGCCAGCAGCAGCAGCAGCAGCAGCAGCAGCAACCACAGCAGGATGAGCAGAGACAGAAGCAACATCAGCAACAACAACAGGAACAACCACAGCAGCGGCAACAGCAACAAGTGCAGAGGCAGCAGGAACATGACCAGTATCACCATCACCAGCCGCCGCCGCAGCAGCAGCAGCAGGAGCAGGAACCACCTGGTCCCTGCGATGTCACAGATCAGGCTGACAGTATGTCAATCGATGACCAAGGCGAGCACCCCTCAACACCTGGCCCAACAGATACAGCTCACCTGGCCCACAGATCAACACATGGCCTACCCAGCCAACCTGACCCAGGTCCCCGCAATGACCTCATTGGTCCCAACCAACCTGGACCAGACCGCGGCCTGAAGCCGCCAGCAGCAGCAGCAGCAGCACTTGCAGTGGCACAGCACCAAGGCAACTTCAGCAGCTCTGCAGCAGCGACAGGAGGGGACGCTGCAGCAGCCGCCAAAGCAGCAGCAGACTGGGCAGCCCATATCTCTGGCTTGACCCTGCCTAGGCGCCCAACCGTTGGGCAAGCAGCGCCGGCAGCAGCAGCAGCGGCTGTGGCGGCCGCCGCCGCAGCGGGTATGGGTCGGGACAATGCTGATGGTACCAGCAGTAGGACTGGCAGCCAGCAGAGCTCAGCCATGGACAGCGAAGCAGCTGCAGCAGCACAGCAGCGCCTCGGCGGCCCTCACCAGCATCACATACAGCAGCAGCAGCAGCTGCTTGCGTGCAGGCCCCTGCAGCAGGTGGGCTGGGAGGGCAGCGCACTGTCGAGTCCAACAGAGTCTGCTGCTGCTGTTGCTGCTGCTGCCTCAGCCTCTGCTGGTAGTGATGGCCTGGCAGGGACATGCAGGGGCAGCAGCACTGGCACTGTGCTACAATCGGCAGCAGCAGCAGCGACAGCAACAGCAGCAGCAATGGGAGCTGTTGGTCAGTTGAGTCCTGCTGGTGTGGCGTCAACTGTGTCTGCACACCACCAGGCCATGCAACTGCTGCAGCACTCACAGTATGCTGGGTTGGCGGGGGCAGCAGCAGCAGCAGGGGATGCTTTGGCTGCTCGGGGCCTACCAAGGTCAGCAGCAGCAGTGGCAGCAACAGCACTTGTTGCTAGCATTGGACAGGGCTCAACAAGCAGCTCTGGTGGTGCTGGTCGCACCAGGCTGCAATTGCCTTCGGTCAGCAGCAACGTCCCCCGTGCAGCAGCTGCAGTGAACCAAGCGGCCCTGCGCAGGATTCAGCAAGAGCACCAGCTGCTGCTGCACCTGTCAAGCACAGGGCAGGCTCCCGCGGCTGCTGGCCCAGTTTCAGTGCTGGACAGGCCATACACTGTTGTGCAAGTGGCACCGGCAGGTGTGGATCAGGCATGTGCTACCATGCAGCTGGCACGTGAGTCAGCAGCAGCAGCAGCAGTGCCTCCTAACCAGCCGTTGCAGTCAGCCGAGCAGCAGCAGCAACTGCAGCTGCTGCTGTTGCAGCACCAAGAGCAGCTCTTGCGTCGGCAGCACCAGCACCAGCACCAGCAGCAGCAGGCACTGTCGCCCCTGCAGTTGCAGCAGGTGCTTCTGCAGCAGCCACAGCAGCAGCCACAGCAGCAGCTGTCGCCCCAGCAGTTGCAGCAGGTGCTTCTGCAGCAGCAGCAGCAGCAGCAGCAGCAGCCAGCAAATGCAACCATTGGGGCGGGGTTTGATCGGCGTTGGTCAGCAGACCATGTGCCACAGGTGGCGCCACAGCAGCAGCAGCAGCAGCAGGACTGCGCAGCACTTTCGCCTGCGGGTATTCCTGGAGCACCGACAGACATACACACCCTGTATGAAGCTGGCTATGAGGCGGGCATGTCCCAGGGACTGGCATACATACAGAGGCAGCTGCTGTTGCAGGCCAGGCTGCAGGCCGGTGCTGGTGGGCTTGCTGTGCAGCCTAGTGCGCTGCCACCTGCAGCAGCGGCAGCAACAGCAGCAGTAGCAGCTGCGAGAGGTGCAGGATGGGCTGCTGGTGAGTGCAACAGGGGTACAGGTGTACAACAGAGCCCCTTGAAGGCAGAAAAGCTAGTCTACTCAAGTGTATGATGCTGTCTGTTCTGCTGTCCTGATGGTGCACATGCGCATGCATTGTGCACAGATACAATGAAGCATTGTGTTGTTGTCAGCCTGATTGCGCACTTGAACACATGAATTGGATCACAGGGCCAGCCGCACAGCGCTATGATGGTTCGCCGCCACAGTATAGTACCAGAGGTTGCTGCTTGGCCCTGCTGGCACACTGGCAGTGCTCTGACTCAGTGCCTGCAGCACAAACTGCTTGCATGCTGACGACAGACACCGCTGCACAAACTGCAGACCTGCAGACCTGTGGGCTGTCAGCGCATGCATTCAGATGTTGCACTCACTATTGTCACGCTTCAGACTCAAACACACAGTCGCCTGTGGTTCTTTGTGCTGCCTTTCCTGCTGCTGCAGGTGACCCCAACATCATCATACAGCAGCAAGCCCGTGAGCTGCTGCATCGGCAGCAGCATCAGCAGCAGCTGTTGCTTCGGCAGCAGATGCAGCATGCCACGCTGCAGCAGCAGGTGTGGCAGCAACAGCAGCAGCTGTGCGAATCGATGTCTGCGCCCCTGCCGACAGTCTCCATGCCACAAGCAGCGGCAGCAGCGCCAGCAGCAGCAGCAGCAGGACAGGTGGGCCCTATGAGTTCAAACTCCAGGAAGCGGCAATTCGAAAGCGTCAGCCTGCACTCCTCTCAGGCTGGTGAGCTGGCCATCCCAGCAGCTGCTGCAGCAGCAGCACTCAGCCGCGGCGCCAATGCGGTCTTGCGTGCAGCAGGTACCGCTGATGGAGCTCCCCGCAGTGTTGCCGCTGCTGCCACCCCTGCTGCTGCTGCTGGCGGAGCGGCGGCTGCAGCGCCCCTCCCCCGCCCTCCAGCTGTGAACACCAGCACAAGGGGCCGGCAGCCGCTAGGTGGCCGCGGCTCGATGCTTGCCCCCATCTCCCCGGGTGGCATTGCAGAGTTGCTGGGGGCTGCAAGCCCTGAACAGGCCGCGTTGCGGCTCGCAAGCATGAACCGCACCCAGCTGCTCGAGTTTGCAGTGCGCGCGGTTGGCTCTGCGTCCGACTCTCCCTCTCATGCGAAGCGAGCCAGGGGCGTTGCCGCGCACAGTGCAGCGACACGTAGGCACTCTGATGTGTACGACAGGGGTGTCTCCTGCATGCTGCCCGGGCCAACGGACACCACCAGTCCAGCAGCAGCAGCAGCAGCAGCAGGTGCCGCAGCAGCAGCCGCTGTGTCGGCACCGGCAGCTGCAGCAGCAGGCGCAGGCCATGCGAAAGCAGCGGCACGGAGTGGCACAAGCCTTGACCAAGATGCGGTGCCTGCTGCGGACAACGCCAGGGCAGCAGCAGAGGCAGGGCCTGGCCCCCAGCACCTGCAACTTCCGGAGCACTTGCAGGCGTTCTATAGTGCACCGATGACGCCGCTGGAGGCGGCAGCAGCAGCACGCGATGCGGCAGATGCCATCGCAGCTGCGGCGGCTGCTGCTGCTGAAGAGAAGGTCAACAAGAACGGGCCGTCGAGGTTCTCCGCGCTCGATGTGCTGCACTCGCTGTATGGGATGGAGCTCAGTGCCTCAAGGCGTGGGCGGGTTGAGGGCCAGGGTGCTTCCACAGCTGCAATGGGGCAGCAGGAAGCATGCTTGCCGCGCACTGAGCTGCCACAGCAGCAGCAAGGGTGCCGGCAGCAGCAGCAGCAGGGCGAGCGGCCTGTTGGGGTTGGCAGCAGGGAGAATGCAGCTGCAGCGCCACAAGCGCAGGCGTCGATGTCGTCGTCAGGAGTGAAGGCGGCGGCACAAGGGCCTGCGCAGGTGCATTCGTCTGTCGAGGACCTGTTTTCCAGGTGGCAGCACGAGGAGCCTGGCACCGGGCAATAGCATGAAGTGCAAGCCTGCACTGCAGCCATGCACTGCAAGCCTATGCTGCAAGCCTACGCTGCAGCCCTGCGCTGCAGCCCTGCGCTGCAGCCCTGCGCTGCAGCCCTGCGCTGTAGTCCTTTGCAGCACGTCCACCAAGCCGATGGCATTCGTTGGTTGCTGGTAGCCAGTGGCTGTGGGTGGGTGGGTGTGGGTGGGTGTGCTGTCGCTGTTACCTCAGCAGTGTGCTACCCACAGCAGCTGTGGCTGCACCAATGTCAGGTGGCACACTGTTTGCCAACAATGGGTTGCACTGCACTGCACTGAATTGCTCAACAGGCTGCAGTACATTGTAGCCTCACACTTTCTGTCTGCCAAAGTCACACAAACACACAAAATGTTGTGGCTGCAGTTGTGTGTGATGCCCACTGTGGTGTTTCTGCTCTGTTGTGTCAAACTGCATTCACTGATTTGTGTGTCATAGAAAGCTTGCTGCAGAGGTTGGTTGTTCGACGTCTTGTTGAACATGCCTAGGGTGCTTGACACAAGCATCAAGCAGTCTTACATTGCTCAACATCGAGCGCATCACAGTGAGCAAATGCCACAGTGTTGCAGGAGCAGGGCCGGTCGGTGGGGTCACCGGCACTAGCGGGGACAAGCCACCATGCAGGTGCCTCTGCAGGCTGTGCACAGGACATCAGATGAGGGCAGGGTCATCACTGCCTCATTGTGACTGTTGATATGCCCATGCCCCCTGGCAGGTCTAGGCTAGCCCTGCCACAGCACATGTGCAGGCTGTACATGAACCATGGTGTGAGTGCCAGTGCACTTCTGTCGTGGGTTGGCCACCAGCTTTTGGGCATCTGTGTTCGGGTTGCTGCAGCTGTTATGCGATTTACAGGGGACATGCCACATGTGTCTTCGCATCAGCAGCGGTTGCTTTGCTTGCATCGTAGACTAGCGTCGTTTTTCGTTGCACCCTGGCCATGCCTTCGAGTCTGCATCGAACCCGCCATGTGTTTTTGGGGGTTTTCTGCTGCAACTGTTGCCATCTGTTGTTGTTCCAAACACACGTTGGCTGCACCCCCACTATGCGTTGTTTGAACCGTGCAGTTTGAACTGCGCAGGTGGCCTATAGATAGTATCCTAGCCTCCCGGACAGACCATGGGCTGTAGTTGGCTCCTGGCAGTCTCACCTCAAGGGTTGCATCCTTGGTCACAGTGGGTGGCCATGGCATGGCTGTGCTGCAAATGTGGCTTGTATCAGCAAGCTTGCGGCAGGGCGGGTGTGCTTGACAGCTAGGATGGTTGACTGGGATTGCGTGGCTGTACGACCTACTGTTCGTTTAGCAGGCCTGTCCTAGGGCAACCCTCCTAGCATTCAGTTCAAATGCTTGTGCTGTCCGTGTGCTGTGTGTGCTGTCCGTGAGTCGTTGCATTGCTGTTGGGTGCCAGACCATGCGTTACCTGACCCCAGCACCAAATTTACTGTCAGTGTAGGGTGGGTTGCTCGTATTGTGGTGTGACCAGGGTCACCAGGGGTCCAGCAGGACTCAAGGGCTTGCGTTGCCTTGTCACTAACAGTTTGAAACTGGGACGAATTGGCTGCTGGGCTGGTCTCAGACACTGTGTTTTCAGGGCTACACCTTTTTTTGCCAGCACGATACTAGCGTGTGTGCGTGTGCCCGCCTGGCGCACAAGCTTTGTTGCATGCACTGCACTGGTCAACATACGGTATGCGCTGCTGCGGTGCGACTGCCTGGGCACTTGGCCCAAGGCTGGCAGCAGAACCAGTCAGCAAGACTACAGTGCACTCCCCCAGCTTCTTCCTAGGGTCCCCAACCCCGTACCATCATGGCATGCTTGGCACAAGTTCTTGTGTGGTTCTCTGCTCGAACAGGTCACCGGTTGTCGCATGCACTGCAGTGGTCAGGCAACAGGCAGCAGCAGGACTCTCTCCGCAGTTACTGCGGCACAGCCTGTCATACGCCGAGGCAGCAGACGACAGCAAAATCTGCCGCAAGGACGGCAAAGTGTGTCGTACACACTGCATTCTTCAGGCAGCAACGAGAACCCCGGGCCATCAGATGGAGCCTGCGTAAGTTCAGGGCCTGGTGCCAGTCGGACTGCTGTGGTACTTTTGGTTATGTCCTGTGGCTGTCACAGTGATGCTTTTTGAACTGGTTCCTGTGGCTTGCTTGTTCCAGAACCATTGCCGGAGCTCACCCTGGTGCTTTGGTGTATCACGGGCGTAGCTTCCATGCCATGGCCATGTACTGGCGTCATGCATGCTTACCCCACAACTGGACTAGTTGCGGGTGCTTCACAGTTGTCAACCTGTGACTGTCATGCGTGCTTCACAGCTGTGAACCTGTGACACGCGTTGGTGTTTGACCGTCATCTGAGTTGTCAACCTGTGACTAGTCATGCGTGCTATCAACATGTGAAACGCCGTGGGTGCTGGCTTGATCTTGCTGTTTGGCTTACAGCCTTGCGGCTGGTGAGGGCCTTGCAGGGCTGACTGGTGACCCCTTTGTCTACTAGTCTGATGATCAGCCTGCCAGGCCGGGCCTACAGATTGCAGAGGCATCATCATGGCTTGGCAAGTTGTCCTTGCAGCCCTAATGGCACTACCTGGACCCTCGTAGGGCCCTCGGCCTACAGTTGGCACGCACGTTCAACAACTGATGTGTGATGCAGCTGCAAGAATGTGCACCATGTGTGTGCTGAGTGTGGATGAGCGATCGAACTAATGGTCCCTTGTGCATGTCGCTATGGTTGGGTGCATATCAGCGCAACTTGAATTCTGCAGCACGACAAGACACGGTGCTGCAAGGGCTTTGAAGCCTTCAGCAGTACCACACGTGTCTGGTTCGAATCATATGTTGCACTGAGGATTTGTTTCCGTGCACGACGAGGCACGTGCCTCAGGCACCCATCTGTCTGCACACACCTACACTTGAAGCTGATACTAATAGGCATCGGTCACACAACAACAAGAAAAGTTGTACAAGTCACTTGGGGTGCCGCACATGGGTTCTCATTGCATACCGATGGCAGGGCCGCACCTTTTTTGTGTGCGACCTGTTGAGCAGCATGCACCAACACCTACTTGGTTTGGTTTGGTGCATGCAATTTTTTGGAACTCAACAGTCTCAATGAGTGGCCAGAGGGTCGCTCTGTGTGGGGGTGTCAGCCAACTCGGAGTTGGCAGCCAGGGGTACCAGCTAGTGTGATGTGGCTGTTGACAGCTTGTACCAGCAACGAGTGTTCAGCAGTCATTGTAGGGCAGCTGCTGCACATGTTGCCAGCTGGACCCAAATGCACGCCCAGCTGACACAAGGAACCCCCTGGCATGTCAGTAAGGTATGCCACAGCTGAGCTACAGATACATCATGGTAACTGACTTTCGATCCGTCGCTTGAGGCAATGGATAGTGAGTTGTCTATATGGTGATTGCGAGATTATTGCGATGTATTTCGAGGGACTTCGGCTTGCAAGTTCGCAAGTATCATCAAACACGTGGCAGCTGCAGCAAGACCGTCCATCGAGTCAGTGTGACAGCCCCTCGAGACCTCGTTGGCCTCACACTACTTTCTCATGTAACAAACAAACGGATCAAGGCTGCGACTTGAGGTGTTGCTCCCGGCGTGGTGCCCGACGGGGGTACGCGTGTCGACACGTGCGTCGGTCGATTTTTTATAACACAAGTCGCGTGCCAGCTGGACCGTTCGTCCTCTATAAGACTTACTGGCTGTCCATGTGCATTTAGTTTTGATAGCCTGTCTGTTGCAGCATCTTCTGTGCAGCATCAAGGCAATTTCGACATCCCGCTAAAGACAGCCCGCCGAAGCAGCAGCAAGGCGAGACACCTCGACCTCTGGCATGACGCAGTAGGAGATGAGCTACATGATGTTCCCAGATAACCTTATCTTGAGTAATTTCAGGTCAGTTACGCTATGAAGGCTCGCCTCTACGCAGCTGTGTCGATTCTGCATACGCGTGGACGTCCACGTGGACGTGTGAATTAGGCATGCTGCCCATATGTCTTCTACTGTCATATGAACGCTACTTGCATGCATTTCTACTATTCATGCGTGTCTGTTAGGCTTTGCAGCTTCAGCGCCAGGGGAGCCTTCAAAATGAGGTCCACAGTGCTGTTGGGCTTTCTGCTACTGCTGCCAGCTGTCCTTGCCAACGACCTTGAAGTAGAGTGGCAAGTGCTCGACTGCGCTGGCAAGTGAGTGAACTCGACATGCTGATGCTTTGCGCAGTGCTTCTGTGCCTGCTGCATGCTGGCCAATGCTGTAGTCCTAGGCATTCCCAGCTCGATAGCCTAGTCAGTGACTACCATTGTGATCTACAGTATGCAAGACAGGCCAAGCGAGCCTAAGTTTGAAGCAGTCAGCTGGCAACACTATATCATCGACCTGCTCCTGCTTTTTTTTGCACAGCATTGTAGGCTGACACAAGTACCCTGCAACACTGAAGTATCGGCAAGACCATTCGTCCCACCTCCTTCACACCAATATTGTGTGTGTTGAAACCATCTTGACTGCTTTAGTCAATGTCTAGCCTCCATGTCTCTCTTAGCGCCCAACTAGTGCGACATGCTACCTGTCTCGCCATGCTGTCTCGCCGTGCTGCTGCTGTCCACAGGCCAGTGCCCGATGTCGTCATCAACCTCGCTGGCTGTGTTGACCCCGATGCTGGCTTTGCCCGCTCCTCCTTCTTGGTGGCCACAACCAATGGAACAGGACAGTTGGGGGCGCATTATTCATAATGTCACTGGATCTCAAGTCACGCATCTGAAGTCACGCATCACACTGCGGCGTGACGCATGACTTCAGATGCGTGACTTCAGAACCAGTGCTGACTCTGAGTCAGAGTCACTCAAGCCCCTCTCCAGGTCAGCTGCTCAATCAGCAGCTCACTCTGAGAGTGGCCTGAGTGGCATTGTGGTTGCAAGCACTCCTTCCGATCCCAGCGGCTGGCACAAAGCCTGCGGCATGTTGGACGGCCTCTCTTGGCGTTGCCAATGATTCACGGTGAATCTCTGCACTTGCAAGTGACAGCAAGTCACTGATATGGCATGCATATAGCTGTGACAGCTATATGCGGTAGCAGATCATTGCGCATTACCTGCTACAGTATACCAGCTGAGCTGTCACAGCTGTATGCATGATGACCTGCAGTCACTAGAAAGTGCATGGATTCGCCAACGGTGACCATTCTTCCAGATTGCCCCGACAGCGCCTGCACTTGCCAAGCTAAGGGGCCTGCACATTGTGGCACTGCCATAGGGAATTTGGCTTGGCAAGGCTTTCAAAGCCTCCGAGGCTCAGCACTGGGTACGTCTTGAGCTGTCTTGCTTGCCCCGCCATCCCCCTAACTGCCTCGCAGACTGGCATGTACGACTTCAGCCCCCGGCAGGGCTCCCAGAGTGACATCCAGTTCTGCTACGACACAGGCAACAAGCTGTGCACGTGGTTCCTGACGATCAACGGCCGCCCTGTTGAGTTCACCGGACCCAAGGTAGGGCTGAGGTCACCCCCGGGCCCAGCAAAGATTTGGTGCAAAGGGTTTAGGGTTTGGGTTGTTGCAGGCATGTTACAGTGCTGCAGACATAGGTCATGATGACGAGCGGCATGCATGGCAGCAGTGTCGTATGCACGGCACTGCAATGCCAAATGGCACACCGTGCATTGTACTGGCTGCGCCGCTGCGCAGCCTCGAAGCTTGCATCAAATGCAGTCACTAAGACAGCCAGATTTGATCCGATGCTGTCAATGCCAACCAGTGAGCCACCATCAGGGGCAGCTCCACAGCCAGTAAGGCCGCCAGGGCCTTGACGCCTTGCCATCTTCAACTTGAAGGTTGTGAAGCATGTATGATGTGCACACCTGGCGCGCCAAAGGGCCTTCAAGTTTGAAAGGCCTTTTCGTGCCGCACCCTTCACACCCTGTGATGCGCGCCTTGCCATGCCTCATGCCTCATGACTCATGATGACTCCGGTCTGTCCTGCCTGCCTGCACCCCTGGCCCCCTCTCCTGCGCGCACACCCACCCCCGTGCAGACCCTGACGCTAGGAGACCCCCTCTCAGGGACCCCAGTCACCCCCCTCCAGCTGGCCTGCGACTGCCCCACAGCAGTCTGCGACTGCCACCCGGCCTGCAGGGACCCCACCCGCTACCCAATGATGACCCTGACTCTGCCAACGGTGGGCCAGTGCCGAGGGACTCCGTTTCCCCCTGTCAACCCCCCACCCAGCGCCTGCCCAAAGACTTGCTCCGTTTCTGTGCCAGACAAGCTTGGCGGCTCCGCCAAGGAGGGCCGGGATATTGACCAGTGGGCCGGCAAGATCCTGCAGTACAACGCTGCAGTGCTCAAGTCAAGTGACATCGACGACAAGTTCATGCTGCTGCCCGATGTCCCCAGCTGGATGAAGACCAAGAAGGTCACCGGGGGGTGCTCCGCCAAAACCGGTGGCAGTGGTGACAAGTCCCAACGCCGCCTGCAGGCCTTCAAGATGAATGGCGACAACATGCACCACGATGAAGAGGATAACGATGACTCATCAGACCAGGAGGGCGGCAAGGGTGGCAAGGGTGATGACTCATCGGATGACAGCATGGGGTGCCCTGAGGGTTACAAGCCCACCCGCAAGCGCTGCCAGCAGTGCTCAGAGACCAGCGACAGCCCCAGCTGTGGCGTGTGCTGCCTCCCCCACGCATCCCGTAAGTGTTCTGCACTGAATCCAGCTCCTTGCACTGAACTAGCTGCCACTGGCAGTTCTACTAGTACTGGCAGTACTACTAGTAGTAGGGTTTGGTAGGGTTTAACAACTACAGTTTAGTAGGGTTTAAGCTGGCAGTGCCGCCTCATAGGTTGCAAGAGCTAGTTAGTGCGCCACACTTGAACTCGGCCCAATGAAGCTAAGTGCAACTGAGTTGAACTCAGCTGCATCATGCTGCACTATGATAGTGTCAGTAGAAGTCACTGCAAGCATGAATCATCACCCAGCCTTGGGGAAAATTGTGCGAATGCTGAACGCGACTGCCTCCCTGCTGCCTCCCTGCTGCCTCCCTGCTCCCTCCCTGCTGCCTCCCTGCTGCCTCCCTGCTGCCTCCCTGCTGCTGCTGCTGCCGCCCTGCTGCCGCCTGCCCACAGTGTGCAAGCCCAAGGACGGCCGCAAGTACCGTTGCATGCGCAGCGACCCCTCCTGCAAGTCTGTCAAGTCACCTGAGTCTGGAAAGTCCAGCTGTGATGACTCTGACTGCCTGTCATACGGTATGATGCATGGCAGCTCACACGAGTGCCGCCCTGAGCAAGACGACAAGGGCAAGGGCGACAAGAAGGGTGAAGATGACAAGAAGAAAGGTGACAAGAGTGAGGACGACAAGAAGGGCGGCGATGACAAGAAGAAGAGTGACAGTGACAAGAAGAAGGGCGACAAGAGTGACGACAACAAGAAGAAGAGTGACAAGGGCGATGACGACAAGTCAGGCAAGCCCTGGTAACTGCCAGTCACTGGCCGCCAGTGGCGCCCTGAGTGGCACCAGCAGAGTGAAGTTCACAATGCAAAACTCGGTCACCATGGCTGTGACGGCAACGGTCAACCGTTGACTGGCAGTAACGTATAGCTCTCAGAGCAGCAGCGCTGCAGATTCTGCCGCCCTCAGGGCCGCCACTGCTGAGCCACTGCCGGGCACCTTGTTCCAAACATCATCCCAAGTCGGGGATACCGCATCCGTTGGAAGGAGCAACAATGTGTCGCCGCATCTGGCAGGTGATTGCCAAGGTTTTGTTTTCGAGTTGCAAAGGCTGCACAAGCCTTTCCAGTGTGAGCCGGAAGGCCACAGGGTATCCCTGGCCGCATGCTGCAACGCATGGTGTACTGAAACTGCATTTCCCAGAGCCCTGTGTGCTTGGCACATCATCATGAGTCATCCCTTGGTCATGTTTTAGTTTTGTCTTCATGTATATGCACACCCCCTTTCTTGTGGAAGTTTGACGTTGAAAGCATGTGGGCATGTAAGAAAAGAGTGCTGGCGCCGCGTGCTGACTATACATATTCGTCGGCATGTGCTGAGTGTGCATGCTGCAGGCGTGCTGAGTTGGAATCGGGCTTGGTTTGGGTTACAGGCTTGAATGTGGGTCTCAGGTTCCTTGCTGAAAGGGTGAAAGGCTGAACATCGACAAAATCTACACCAACACAAGCCAGTGAACGCATGTATTGCCTGTGTCATGTCTGGATGTGCAGATCAGCATGAGCTTCACTGTGCCACATAACACCAGCTGAATGTTTGATGCCCATACTACCCTCAGTGGCCCTGTGCGATACAGTAGCTGAAGGGCTATGCCCTGGCAGTCCGACTCAGTACGGTACTACAGTTCTGTTGAAGCATGGGAGCAGGTCCCCCATGCTGTAAATGCACTGAGCAGGGCTAAGCGCAGTCACACGGCTACCAACACCGTTCTGTTTCACATAGGATCCTGCCCCGGGCAAAGCATGTTTACGTGCCTGGAGCCATACATCAGACCCTACCGCAGGCCCAAGACTGCGTCCGCCCTCACTGCCACTTGCAAGTTGGCCCAAGTTGGCCCA